>JAULBU010031298.1:0-16445 GCA_032358235.1 Odonthalia washingtoniensis
AATCGTATACTTAATGGCCCAAAAGGAGGAGGAAACAGATTTTCAGACGAATCGAAGAACAGTATTCACATCATATTATAAGGTTCACATGATTTTATCATGTGACCATGGTTGTTTTGGCCGATAACATGAATGTATATTAGATTCAGACCCCAACAGGGTCCGAATCTAATATAGCTACAACTGTATGAAATATTTCTGTTTGGAACGTCTATATAAGATATAATCTATTAGTAGATCACTCACACAGACCGTAAGAGAGGCGCTTAGAATAATAAAAAAGCTAATTACTGACGATTTTTCATCCCCCATGGGGGAGGTCATGAGGATGTACTGATAATTGAAATTAAATTGTTTGAAATAGGGAAGAAATCATCCACAGCGGGGGTGAAATCAATCGAACATATGTGTTTTACGATGAATGTCGTCGTAGATACAATGTGAAATTATGGAAAACTTTTTTGATGTATTCAACTGTCTGTATGTTGCTCCAATAGTAGACAAGAAATATATTGCACGCAATCCGCTGTAAGTCGACGGATTTCACGGATTTCATCGTGCATGTGATTTTGGGACGAAATCGACAGTGAATTTTCGCAAAAAACGAGCACTATTTGGACACTTCAAAACACTCTCAAAATTGATTTCTCTTAATTTTGAAAAGTCATCTGACCTGTATATGTCACTTTATATACAACAATTCGTGCGTTCTGAAATTGATTCCTCCCATCCTATTGGCCATACTCATATATACACCGATAGTGAATACAGCCCTCAATACACTTAAAACATTGGTTCAAATGGAGACGAAAACACAAAAAACAAAACAATCACAAGCCAATCCACTTCGGTCCACATCTAAGAGCATCTCGAGGCAATGTAAATTCGATTAAAATTTGAAGTACACAAATAAAACCGAAATAATCGAAACTGGTGTGCCGTGGAATTGGTTTTGACTAGATTTTTGGTTTTCATCTCCAGTAGTAACATTTTTATCAGTGTATGCCGATCGCTCTGTACTATTGGTGCATAGTGTCAGTGACCAATAGGATGTGAAAAATGACTTTGTAATGTCATATATTGTGATTTTTAAATTAGATGTACAGATGGTATGATTTGTCCAACTGTGCTGAATACTGTACGCGGAAATGATTTGAAAAACTCAAAACAGCGGGTTTTTTCTATTTTTTACCGTCGGTTGCTCTCCGTTCCGTAGAACATGGACCCTCCCAACGAACCCGATTTATTCAGCGCATTTCAAGACGGAGACGGCAGCGATTCGGAGATATTTCCGTATTGTTACAACCAGTTCGCCAGCTACATGAGTAATACGAATCCTCCAGCGACGAGGAAAAGGGTGATTGTGGTGGACGAGCGGAATGGTCGGTGAATCTGAAGAGGCCTGCATTTACGTGGACCAATGACTATTTGGCTGATAGTCCTATATATACAGAAAATGATTTTCGTCGCCGTTTTGGGGTACCCTGCAGCTGTTTTGGCGAATTCATGACGACTGGAAAGAAAAATAGCCGAACTATTGGGATAACGGCAAAATTGTAAATTGGGAAGTCGAAATTGAATCTTCAGTCAAAGTTCTAGATTACATCAGTTTGTTACAGACAGGCGAATTGTACGACAGGATGAATAACGGATGAAAAATAGCTGAAGAAACACTACTGCTCTCCGTTATTGAATTTTTAAAGAACATGATCTACCTGAATAGAAGACCAATCAAAAAGAAATTATTGAAAATCGAAGAAAGTTACAAAGATGCTGATTTTGAGGTGTGCGGTGTGCGGTGGGTACATGGACTTCATGAAATTAAAGTTGAAAAACTGCCCTTTCACGGGAAAGAGCAGTACCAAAATCCGAAGGTAGGAAAGTTGGCAACAATAGTTGTTGGGGGGTGGTGTGATAGGAATTTATATATTTGGAGTTGGTTTTCTGGGCGCACTAAGAATGAAGTTAATGTATTGTCAATATCCCCTGTAATGACCGAAATCCAAAGTGGCAACTTCAATTTTGAATTCTATGAAACATGCAGTACTACAGGCAATGGGTCTCAGAGGAAGCAGATGTATTTTCTAGGCGATGGAATTTATCCTGATTGTCCATTATTCTCCAAACCGATTCATCAACCTACAAGCTAAGAGGACAAATTTTATACGAAGAAGAAGGAGTCATCCGAAAAGACATCGAACGCTGCTTTGGTATCCTACAGTCAAGATTAGAGGTTCTTCGTCGCAAAAATAAAAGACGGTGTTAAGGGGACGTACTTAGGACAAGTGAAATATGTGCAATACTACACAACATGCTAGTCAAAATGGTGAAAATTTGAATGATTAGGGATGAAGATGGTGATAATATAATTGTGGAACTTTATAACAAGGAGGAGGAGATTAATTTTGAGGTTGCAGAAGATATAATAAATCGAGCCCCCGAACAAGATTTTGGATTCTAATCTCATGTTTAATCCATGGTACTGAGGAAGTAACAGTTGACAAGTCGAACTGCTTTTCAGTGTCTAAAATATGAATAAATAGCATCTTTCCGCACAAATGGTAATCAGTCATCAGAAAACAGTTTATAAGATTAGTGGAAATGGTGTTTATGTAAGAAACGTTTTATTTTTGATTAATAAAGGGTACTTCCCACAGGTTAGTGGGGGATATGCCAACTAGTGTGGGTTCCCTTCTAGATCTGGATCATTCCGATCCAGACATCAGCCCAGTTTCTGTAGATATCAGGTATAATTGTAGCTGGTAAAATTTGTTACTTTATTTTATGCGGTAAGTAGTGGGTGGAAAGTCAACAGAATTTTAGATTCTTTTATTTTAAAAGTGGTGAAACGAACGGTGCAACATCGAAAGAATTATATATATATATAAGAATCGCTCGAACATGGTATTTTTGAAACGTCCCGCTATCTGATCAGTCCCCGTTTCGGGGTCCCCTATGTATGCAACCATACTCGTGCAAGGTGGAAAATCTCGGCGTCACTCCAACCACACCTACGCCCCATGCTGTTTACCTGTCTTCGCACTCCCGCTCACCCGCACGATACACTCTCAGTTGATAAAGTGATACTGTTTGATGGTGGTTGTTTTTGGTAACGTGCTACGGTTTGATGGTGGTTGTTTTGATGTCTTGCGGTGGCACAGAATGTGTTTGAAAGTCATATCAGATTGTGATTATCACACACACACAAATTAAACATAACAGTCGTGGCACAGCATTGCCATTCCTTGAAATGTCATTGATGGAAGAGGTGATAATTTGTCACGAGAATAAGTAAATTTTAAAGATAAATACAGCACGACCGTATTTATTCAATAAATACGGTCGTGCTGTCTTTATCTTTAAACGTTTGTGCCTGAAATTGAATTATGGCCTGTCAGTAAAGTGTAAAAATTTGTCCTCATCTTTAAAATTCAAAATTTTGAAGAAAATTTTATTTTAAAGACACCAGTAAAGATGCTCTAAGCCCGAAATTTCCAAACCTTAATTATTTGGCTGAGAAACGTAGACGTCATTATCATACAATGTTTGTGACAATACACTGTCATGACTTCGAGCCATCAAAAAACTAATGGCTTCATGATGATGTACATGCAAGCATGTCAAACTGCACATATGTAACTATCGCTGAAGCCTATCGGTTCTAAAAAGCACAACCTCCCTGACCGCGAGTATCACGTGGGGCTAAAATATTTACCCTTTGTCTTTCATTCTCAAGCAATTAACTTAGAATGATAGACGAGAAATCTGGTGGGACTTGAACCCGCATATCTCGACTTTGCACTTCGGGATGTTTAGCCAATCGGCCACTACAGTGAGACGAAAGTGATAAAATCTTCTGATTGCACGGCCAAGAACTGGAGTACACTACCCCGACTATAATTAATTGAATGCGTAATATGTCACGTACGTGTGAGTAATGTCCCAGTTCGGCGGCGGGTTGAGTAGTTATTATAGTTCTATTGATTTAAAGGAACACATAGTAAAGAAGGGGACTACACTTCTTCTAAGCACCATACGAAAACGCTGGGCATTACTACCAAATTTCATCTCCAACAAATCGCTGCGGATTTGTTATAACATAACACAGCGATTCTGGTTGAAGAAGGGTCGCTGTTGGATGACAATAGTCAAGAAAGAAACAACATTTCATCGTCTTTAAAAGATGATGGAGATGGACCTGGAAAAGGTAATACAAAGGATGATGGTGAGAAGGCAATATATGTCAGGCGGGAAGTGAATAGTTTCTATGTAAGGTTACGATTCAGAGACGATGATTTTTCACTGTTTACAAAAAGCACATACTTAACTTTTGATGAGTTTCATAATCTGCATGAGCTATGTGAGGCTCAAATTAACCAAGTAATTGATGTTCGGAATGAACCTGGGGAGAATAACATCTACAGGGAGAGCAGAAAAAGGAAATTTTTATCAGCATTATTGCAGTCTTTTTCTCTTGATGTAATGTCAGGTGGAAACGAAGTTGGACAGGGACTCGAACTCATTTCATTAATTTATGGGCTATCTATAGGAACTGCTTGTAATTATTTTCTTCATGTAGTTTTATCGGTCAATAAATTTAGTTTGGAAAGATTTCTGAATATCATAAGATGGCCTACAAGTGATGAACGAAAAGAAGTTAATGGTCTGTGTCGTTTCACTTCAAAGTCGTGTCTCTCTTAGCATTTATCCTTCCGAACTCTCTAATACCCTGTTTACAGATTGTATCTGTGATAGTCTTCCCACTGGTATTATTAGTATAATAACGTTGTTATTGTCCCTTCTTTATTAGTCCTTTATTAATGCAATAGTTAATGATTAGATTCATTTCCGCTGGCTAAATAGCGTGCTTTTTAGTGACTGATTCCTATAGTATCAGCTCGTGATACCTTTTACGGATTCGGTCTTCACGGTTCTGCCCTACAGTAGGGTAGACTCGTTCGACCCAGTTTGCGGTCGATAGTTAGGTAGTTCCTAAAAAATAGGTCCCCTTTCCTTTTGGTCAGCTACGTCCGCGTTTTGTCGTAATAGTCGGCCCTCTTTCGGTGGCGGAGTTTATAGATGTTGGTCTATGAGTTGTGTTTGGGTAAAATCGGTGTAACGTTTTATTATTGTTAGTCAAACGAAAACGGGCTGCATTATATATATAACCTATAATTTCTGACCGCCCTTCGTCGTCGTAATTAAATCTACGCGTGTCTCTAGACAATTGTGTCGAGTTAATTGCATATATCAAAATAATGTCTCAAAATAATGTCTCAAATTAGTGTAAACATAATCTCAAAATAATGTATTCACACATGTTCTGTATACTGTATGATACAGGTCTCAACCTAGATTATTTTTGTGTATCTGTCCAGTTCAGTTTTTGGTCTCGCTTTGACTTTTATCTTCTCCCTCATCTACGACTTTACACGATCGAATTATTTGACTCGAATTTGTCACTTTCATCAAATTCTACATGCACTCTATTTCCTTTTGTCGATCACATGCTTCGTATTGATACCCACCCTATCGGGTTCACCTTCAACTTGTTCGTCAGGATTAACTCCATGATTGAAGACGCGGTGCAGCTAGCGATTTCCGTCATTGCGTCTGCGGAATTTGGGGTACCCGTGATCCAGGATCCATACTATGCGGTCCAGCCCACCGTTGGCGTATGATTCTAGAAGAGCGCATATATCAATCTGTAATCTTTTATCCGTGGTATTACCGTCCTTCGCAACTACTTTGAATACGGATCTACTGTCAACATACGCTTCCAACTCAATTGCTCGCCCAAGCATTTCGTTCAGTACGTCTTGCACGATATACGATTGGTCGTATCCAAGTACAAGGGAGTGTATTTCGACCGCAAGGATTGATCGTGTAACTAGCGTGCACTCGAGCCGTAGTGGAAGAGGTTAGATCTTCCTTTTGGATCTGCCATGAGGATCACAAACCCAAGTTGGCTGCGTAACATTTTGTCGTTCGCAACGGAAGCATCAGTTACTAGGTGAACTCTTACGGTGGACATGTCAAGTTTCTTATACGTCGATCCTTGGTATTTGGTAGCTCGTAGGTGTGTAATTGTTTTCATCAATGTTTTGTACTCTGCAGGTGTTGCTAGTTCTGATCCTGGGGCTATAAGTTGGATGTTTTCACAAATTACAGGTCTGGTACACACACGAATGTATTGCGCAAGTGCTCTTTTGCTTGCGAATTTCTTTTGTCCATCTCGTTGTTACAACTTCTAGATTTTATCATCTTGGTTGACTCTTATCTCGTCTTTTATCTTTGCTATCTTCATGCCGTTAAATTCTGTTGGTGTATATGTCAACATTTTTCTTGGTTTATTGATGAAGTGGCTTGATGATTTTTCTTCTTGCTTCAAGAAGTCGTCATTACCTATGGAGAATGAGTCGTCTACCTGCAATATAATTATTCCTGTCACGTTGTTCTCATATCTTTGTATCAGTAAGAGAGGATCTGATCGTTCTTTCTTCATCCTTAAGGTGTTAATGTGATGGTACAGGTACGTGAGGTACCAATGGAGTCCACTGTCAGGCACACCGTACAGTGGTATAACTACCTTAAGTATCGTGTTTGGAGCTAATCCCATTTCTTTATGTGCCAGTATGTACACTTCTCGTTCGATGTCGTATCTGCTCTGTACATACGCTTGGGTTGAATCACGTATTAATTGTGTAATCTTATCCATTGATGCTGTCAGACTCATTACCAATCATTGTGTCGATCGTTGAATAGTTGGTGCTTTCTTCGCAATATGCGTAGCCCCCTCATCGTTGTAGTTCTGAGCAACAAGCCTACTCTTTTTCCTGAGCCCTTTTCTTCCTGCTTCAACTCGTCGATAAAGCTAGATGCAAAGATGCGCGTTCCTTGGCGTACTTTGGTTTTGCTCATTGGTACGAAAATTACGTTCTTGAGGAGACCTTCTAGTTATTTATTATTGGACTGGAGGAATTCAACCGATCGTTATTTATCTTTTTTGGTGTTTTTCCATGTCTTCTGGCTGTTTCTGTTGTTATCCCGCTTCTCAGAGTCATAATTTTTCAGCGTTTGATCATCTTCCCATCTGTCAACTTCCTTCAAATAACCAATTCCTTCTTCCGCTTAGTATATTTCGTCTTGCTCATTTATGTCAGTAGCCCAGTTTGGTTTTATTCAAAGTCAGATGCAGTTGGATCTAAACATTCGTCTCTACCGAGGTGTTTGCAGGATAACGGTCTCTCCTGATATGCTCATGAATGTGTGTGGTCCCTCCCACTTTTGTCGAACATATCGGTATACCAATAGTGGTGAGCCTGCTGGGAGTTCGCGGAGTATTTCAGAAGCTTCTCCTGATTTGGGACCGCCTTTATGTTTCAACACAAATTCGATTCTACGCTCAGCCGGTTCTATTTTGACTTCTATAATTCCAGATTCTATTGCTCATGCTCGGTATATTTGATTCATGAAATCACATGTTCTATCTGGTCTAGGAGTAGCCACGAATATCAGTAGGATAGGATAAATGTATTCTGGCCCTACTGTGGCGTTCACCGTGAAGACAGCCACCTTCAGACATTCCTGGTCCGTCACCTCTCTTCCAACATCAGATCGTATATTCTTAAACGCTGATCACAGCTGCGCATGGTAACGTTCAACGGTTCCGATCACACATAGTGTCTCAATTGGGGCTTCATCAATCGTAATTCTCTTCGTTTCTAAGTTACCCTTCAGTTCCTTGGACACATAACTGGATCCTTGATCGACTATAAGATAATCCGGAGGCCCCATTTAAATCAACCCCCATAATCTTTGAATGGCACGCCACACCTCTTTGGCTGCTTGGTTCTTTAGGAACGCAGATGCACAGAAGTGAGTGGCTTGATCTACCATATGAATCACTGGTCGGCTCCTGATGAACATAGTGCCTATTTAGAGTCTGGAGTTGAACTTCAAACCGTCCGTTCCAATTGTCAGTTAAAACCTTCTCGGTTTTGACGCTGAGAATTTTCATATGGTGCAATCTCTTATTACTGTCCTCTCAATTGAAGACTACTTCGTGCTGGATTCTACTTCTCTTCTAGATCTGTTGAGTAACTTCTTCGTTACATAAACATTAGGATGGGCGGGGACTCCATGAATTTTCCTCTATTCTATCTCCGTAAGAAACACGTAGTCCACGTCTTCCGGGCTCCAACGATAAACCAATAAATCATTGTCGAGGTGTAGTTCTTCAGGTCGTCCTTGGTATGCTATGAGAAGTTTCAGGATTGATATGGTAACCAAATTTTCCATCATGTATTTGGTGCACATAATGTTGTTTTTTCCAGTTATGAGCAAAACGTTGATGTCTACAATGATCCCCAGTTTTGGGACTGGTATTTGGATTGTTACTGATTCCGTGCCTATTTTATATCCACCAATCCCTTTCACTCTTCAATGTTGTGGTTTTTTCTCTGGTCGAAGTCCAAAAGTTTTGGAATATGATTCATATTGTGACATAGACATGATGTACTTCCTGTTAGCTGCAGTGTAGATCTTTGTCTCATCATCCCTCATTCCAGTATGCATAGCTGCTATCATGGTTTTTCTTTCAGCTTTCACTGATTCCCCATGTAGAAATGCTACGTCTTTCAACGACGATTTAATTTCTGCCAACTCAGTATTTGCCATGAATGCCATAAAGCTTCGTTCTTCATCCTCATAATCATCCTCATCATCTGCAAAGTAGCCGACGTAATTAACTCCTGTTACATCTTCCTCGTCGAACAATTTGGCAACAAATGTCAAATCTTCTTCAGGCAACATCGCGGTGTACTGTTTTCCTTTAAGTTTCCGTAAGTCTTCCTTCACCTCGGCTTCTAATTGCTTTTTTCTGGCGATGTAATCTTCTTCTCCACATACCATGCACCCTTCACTACCCTCAACCATCGAGGCAGATTTGTTTTCTTCTGCTTGTATTGATGTTGTTTGTGATGGCCTTGTCTGCCTCTACTTCCTCAGTAAAATTGTCTCCCATATTCCTTCTCTTGTCGTTTCACTTCACCGCCATAATTCTGTCCCAAGGTATAGTTTACTCTCGTCTCATTTACCCTGGCATATTCATCATGTTGGGATTGTATTACGTATGCTGAAGTCTCGTCCGCTGTCCTTGTCTTCTCACTCAACCTGTTTGCAACCCTGTTTATACCGTGTTGTGATCCTCTGGGAACTCGGTCTTTGAGTGAGTTTTGGATGGCAGGGATTTCAATCGACATAAGCATCTGGTCGTGGAAGTACTGGTCCCCGTGGTATGATGGGTCAAGTTGCTTTTGGGTACTCATCACCTTAGCGACAAACGTGCGGTATACAGAACTCTCCAACGAATTTGGCTCTCTCTCCATGACATCGGTTAGCCTCATGCTTTTCGAGTATCTAAGCAATCTTGTCTGCTTTTCACGCGATTTATATCAATTTCTGAGGAAGCCTACTGCGTCATCAAATAAGTCACATGTTTTGTTTTTTCTTGAGCAAAGATAGTGCATTACCTTGAAGCATCATCGGTACCGAATTTCTCTTCTGTGATTTACTTAGGTAACAAATCTTCGCGTATGTCTCGAATATTTCAAAATAGTCATCCAAATCCTCTTCTTATCTGCCCGGGAATTTATGTTGCCCCACAAAATCCCTTACCATTCCGCTTAAGCCCAATCCTCTTTCATCTGCTTGGTTGTAACCTTCGTTATAGATGTTATTATCCTTTGTTTGCACTTCATTTATTTTTGGTTGAACTAGCCGGTTCTTTGGATTATTCTCGTCTTCAATATCAAATGAACTTGGATCTGGGTCATTCCCTAATTTAGCTGTGTCGTCTTTGGATTCCCCTTGCCGCTCTTGTACAGATCTTATGGTAGGTTTAGGTGACATTCCTTCTTATTATCTACCTATTGGTCGTATTGCTCTTCTCTTTCCACATAGTCCTTGGTAATATCTTCTTCTTCTTCTACACTCTTGTTGACTTGGTTCTCTTTGTGAGTAAGAATCCCATTATGGGATGTGGATCACTGATTCGTAGAGGGATCGGGTTCTTTCTGACTTTATTGGTATTCCCTCTTAATTAGTAGATCTCTCTATTCACTGAGCATGGGTTTGGCACATGACCTGATGGTGTGTGGTCTAAATGAGCCCAATAAGTCACTCCAAAATTATGCTCCTCTCATTTAAGTACGAGCTCACGGAGTAAACTTGTCTTTTAAATAATCCCTTAATACTTTCAAGTGTGTTTAGTGCTCCCTTTTTGCTGCTGATGAGTCTAGTAGATCAGATTAATCCGAGTGGTTTGGGAATTCAACAATCTCCCTTTCTCTACCTGAAGCACATGTACCTTTCATCCATGACTTTCTACTTAGTCCTCCAATTCCTACACTCGGGAGTTCCATTAGAGGTTCTGCTGGGTTAGTGTCCTCTTTATCGCTTGTGGAGTCTGAACCAGAGCTTTCCTTTTGGGTTATCGGAGTCTTTGCTTTGGGTGCTAGTCTTACCTTTGACACGGCAGCTTTGGAAGTCATACTTGCAAGTCTGGCCGTTATAACTGTAGTTTTACTTCAAAGTCGTGTCTCTCTTAGCGCTGATCCTCCTGAACTGTCTAATCCTCACATTTGGGCTCGACATGGAAATCATAGAAATCAGTAAAACATTCTAATTTTTTATGATATTTATACGAAAACTTGGGATCTAAAAAATGAAAGTGGAAGAAAAGAGTGTCGTAGGTTAAACACGTCTTCACCGAGTGATTTGACATGGAATTCATTGAATTCATTAAAAATTTCAATTACATTTTATAACTTTCTGAATAAATACATTGGGATCAAATAAAAGGAAAGTGGAAGAACAGAGTTACGAAGGTTAACAAATCTTGATCAAGCGGTTGATTCATCATACGCATCAGGGCCTGCGTTATAGACGGGTTCACTGTAGTGAATACCGTCATCTGTACGTTCCGTCACAGAATGCACTTCAGGCTGAGCTCCATTTCGACGACGTCAGTTTTTGCGAGCATTGGTTTGCTCACGAATATGTTTCAGTGACTGCTTCCGAATTAGACGCAAAAACTCATATCGGTAGTCGAGATCCTCCTGCTTTTTGCACTCCTCAATGGAATACGCAGTCATGGCATTCTCCTCCTTCAGTAGTTCCGCCCGTCGCTGGAGAGAAGAGGTGATGTTCTCTCTGTTTGAAACGAGCTGTTCGTGGAATCGATCATTTACCCGCAGTTGTAGAGTAGACTTCTTTCCCAATGGTCTGTACTGTGCTCCACCGTCCCTCTAGTTGTCACGTCTGTTCATTGTCGTACTCATAGGCGATGCCACAACAATTCCTTCTTCTGTCTCTGTATTTTCTGCTGATGTGTTGAGACTCTCCGGTGTTTCGCTTATAGTTACGGAGTAATCTGTAATATTTTAGAATACAGGAAAACAAGCCCGAAAAATACGGTTGCCAAGAAATTCCATTTCTTATTTTCCGGCTTATTTGCAAATTCAACGGATTTCAAGCTAAGCAAAATTAAAACATTTTTGAGAAGCGGAAAAACGGTCTTATCGGGAAAATAGGCAAAACATCATTATTGAAAAAGGACCATTTGTGGACGCAAATATATTTTTCTACTTTCTGCAAATTCGATATTCTTAGATACTGATACTTATGCTGGAACTTATTCATATTGTACGTCTTTTTGTCTGGGATCTGTGATATGCTTAATATGCTCTTTGAAATGTTGAATGATTTTATGCCTTTAATCTAAGTTTGTCCTTGCATATTCTTTGCAATACATTGTTTGATGTTTATGTTATATAAGTTCGGTTTATTGATAATAATATTCTGTAATATCATCGCATACGATTTAGGTCTGTGATCTTATATCTTGACAATTATTTTCTTGTGAGTTATTTGCCACTTATAGCACATAGACATCAACTGAATCACTTCACTTGACTTGTTTGACCTATATTTTCCTATTAGTAAGCAAAAACCAAGTCGTTTCTCATTGCCCATACTTTACCTTCGGTAGGCTGAATCAATTGTAGATCGATCTACAAGCGTAGCTACAAACAACCAGAGAAATAATAAGCTCACTATCGTCTAGGCTAATCCTTTTGGAATCTTAACTAAATCCAGACTACTCTCGCATTCTCTGTGCTATTGGCACTCTCCGCTTGATACAGCTTGGTTATAGTGGTATATTGGACTCAATAAACACTCATTTAATACCGCACCAATCAACCCAATTCACACGTCATATACCACACTAATTACCTCATTCATGTTACTCGATCTTCCTCATCAACGTCAGAAAGATGGAAATACAATGTGGTCCAACATCACCAAGGATTTCTCGAAATGAAAATGTCCAAAACGGGCCAAAATGATGTGCATATATTTAGACTTTTATAGAATTACATTTTGGCTCATTTCAGAAAATTTCATTTCGGGCTTTCGGAAGTCATTCAGGCCAATTTTGGGAAATATCCTTTCGGGCTTTCGGGAGCCAAATAGGGTCATATTGGAAAACATGTTTTAGCCTTTCCAATGTGAATTTAGACAATATTGCAGAAGCCGATATAGTCCAAAATGAAATTGGGAAACTTCAATAGAAATATTGACTTGTTTCCAATATTTCTTTGGACCGTATTTCCATTAACCAATATGTCTATTCCTGGTTTTAATAGTTTTTTAGGGCAAATTCTATTTGAGCAGACGTGACATTGAAAACACATGAATACACGTATTGAAGTTTTCCAATATCAATTTGGACCAATTGGCTTTTGTCCAATACAACTATTGACAACAGGAATTTATGAATTGGGTAAAGGCAATACGGTCTACATTAATATCAGCAGGTACGACATTTACAATACCCTTAATTGAGTTAACGTATGAGAGCCCAAATTGTTTTGATAATATGTTCTTTTCTATCGCACCATTGTGTTTCTGCAATTGTATACGAATTCAACGCAGATTTTTGTCTTTCTGATCTATATTGAGCTGTTTGTGGCTCAGGACTTCATAAATTTGAACAATTCAAGGCTCATTCTCATCATTTCCATAGCATTCGGGACAATCTTCTCTTTTAATTTACGTAACTCGCTATCATTTCCAGTATGATGGACTCTCAGGAAAGCTAAAAATTTAGCAAACCAAATTTTCATGTTTGCTTCAGCCACTTCTTTTCGTTATTTACAAGCACCTTCCATCGTCACTGAGTCTGAGCGAGGAGTTTTCCATCCATAGAAGCATTTATTGGCAACAATTCGTTGTGACATGCGATAGGCTCATTTTTCAAAATACACTTCATTCTAATTTTTCATCTGTTTCTGATATGCAGTTTGATATGCTGATGCTAATGATGATGCTCGAACATCTACTTTTATGTGACTCGATTCTGAGGCCGATATACCCCGCTGAAATAAGTACTCCCATGATAATTTAATTGAAGAATGAATACAATCATCACTAGCGACTATAGTTAAGTCTTTAAAACATTGCCAAAACTTCTGTCCTACATTTCCTCTTTTCGTCTGTTGTATAAATCTTTACTCATGTACTCCAAATCAAAAAGTGTAAATGAAGGACCAGCTATCACTAGAAATGCAACGTCATTATTGACGGATTCGAATATACTAGGATTTCCTCTTTTCATTGTTCTGTTAACACTACGATCACAAACATTACTCTAACCATCTTCCAGCAATGATCGCCTTTAAACTATCCCCTCCTTCTGCCTTTGAATCGTTTCTTACCCGGGCGAATCATGCCTATTCGAAGTCACACCATGATTCTTTTTAAACGTCTTGTGAGACATTTTGAACAAACCAAAGTCTCAATAACTCACACAACCATTCCTCTTCAAATCATCTACCAGTTGACCTATCATGTTCCACTTCGATGTTTCCTTTGAGGGAGCCCGATATTTTGTAAATGTCTTATGACCACATCTTTTACATTGTTCAATACCATTTGCAAGTTGCAAATGGTCGGGATCAGACCATTCAGGTGTTTGTCCTCATAGATAGATGTTGTTGATTTGTAGAACATACCTTGAAAACATCAGAAATATTGGTATCCTTTACCGTACCACAGCAGCGATCAATATTCGCTCCCAAATACGGAGATACCATATCGACTGTGTTGTTGTTTGCTGCTTCCAACATTTCCATTGAACCTGTCTGTGTAAATGAGCCAGACAACCTACCATTTACTGAACCCTTTGAAAAGTCTACATGAAGACCATACTTTGGTCTTCATGTAGAGAAAAAATCTGTTGCATAGTATCCAACCGATTGTTTCTCAACTTCAACAAGTAATAAGTTGAGTACTGTCAACATGACTTTCCTCGTAGATAAGAAGGACCTATATTCCCCATAAATAGTAATAATTGAACTGCTATAACGGGTTTTGTCCTTTAAAATTTCTATTGAACACTATTATAACATGCGAGAAATTCCAAGTGACAAGCTATGAAGTGGATCCAAAGTAAATATTGCGTAAATATGAACAGCAGGTGTAAGACCAACGAAAGGAAAATCGAATAAAACCGGAGGTATAGTCAACATCGAAAGATCCTTAAATTGATTTATAGCATATTTTATTCCTTCATCTAGTTGACATATTATCTTTAACGTGCCTTTTAGAGTTCGTTCACAATAGTTTGAAAACAGCGTGAGACTCTTCGTTGTAACGAGACACCTGTGACATGCATGTGTTTTCTATTTCACCTCTTAATACTTGACACATCTTCTGCCTCAGGGTGGTCAGAAATGTATGACGCTAGTACCATATGGACACAAAGACTCTTTCTATCAGCAGAACTAAATCCAATTCTTTCTTCGAAAGAACTTCCTACGACATTTCCACAGTTCAATGCAGACAGTTTTGCATGTCTATTAGATGTACAGTCACTTGAACACAGTTCTCATGATCCTCAATTGAAAACATTCAACTAGTACATATAGAACAATTGATCTCACAGATGTGCTATGCCCTCTTCTATTTGATTCTTTGAAATTTAGCAAATTGAGATTTAGTGGATGAATTGTGAATGGAGTAGGCTTTAGAGACGTCTGTGACATATTAATGTAGTTCTGCAAAAGTGCAATAAAGGACTCTTCACCGTCAGATTCATAAGTATGTCAGTAGATATGTTAATTATTACTTTCCGCAACTGCAATCTTTGATTCCATTGCAGCTATTCCTAAGTCTTCATTCATCGGATGGATTCTTATGGAAGATCCTACGCATGGTTTGATAATGATTTAATTAATTGATTCTGCATACATTTGTTCTTTAAAAACCTCACTTGCATCCCTCATGTAAAATTCTACATGTATACCATTTTCTGACTATAATACTATACTTTGAAATATTTTCTTATCCAATTCTTTCCTATCACTATCTTTGCCGAATTATTTTATGACACCTATATCTTTATACTCCAATAAAACTTCATTTATGAATACCTGATTGTTCCTTGAAACAAGAAGAATTTGTTGCACATATTTTGACTAGTAGATCTTCGTAGATTCAATAAATTTAAGAGTAGGCTGTCGATACCTTTTTAACTTTCAGACGAGAGGAAATTTCATTAGTTAAAAGATGCAATTCAGGGGGTTCCATGATCTCTATTAAATCTTGCTTATCATTCTCTACATTTCCATGATCTTGCTGATATGTAATTCCGGCAACCTCCAATCTGTCAGCATCTCCATACATTGTACGAGGGACTAAACTTGGTATATTAATTAGTCGGTTATGAAACGATCCCCGAGCTGCTTCTGTTGAGTGGTTTATGTATGCATGCGTATGAACTCTATGATTCAAATTTGATTCAAATCGAAAAGATTTGAAATGACACTTTAACATGTTGATAGATTTTTCTGTCAGAGTAATAGTAGCTTTTCTATTGAAAATGTACCTATTACGGTTGTTATTGATAGATAATAATATCACAAAAACGGTACAAGCCGAATTAGGAACAAAAGTTCATACAGATGATTGCTTGTTATATGGGTATTTACCCTTGAAACCATCATCATATTTTCCAAATCCATGGAATAACATGTGAAACATATTGATGACGTACATGAACTCTTATGAAATGCGGGTATCTCTCAAACGCTCCGTAAGTGCGCATTCTTACAGCACTAGATGAAATACCTCGGACACGTCCTACTCCCGGGGAAACTAGCCATTGCAGCGGATGTCACCAGTGGCATCCGCGATGCACTTTTATCGCAGCACATCACGCAGATACGGTCCATTCTGGGGCGTGTAACGTGTATCGGCGTTTTATTCACGCCTTCGCCAAGGTGGATTACTCGCATCACCAGATGCTCGACAAAGACGCCGACGTGGACTGATGCCACTGTACGGAAACTCAGCTCACATCGTTCAACGTTCTAAACGAA
>JAULBU010031309.1:0-16441 GCA_032358235.1 Odonthalia washingtoniensis
CATCGAGCAATACCAAACTCCCTGTCGTAGCGCTTATTCCAAGCTTCGAGAGATGTTGGATCGCGGCGAAGCAACGGACGCTGATTGCGTGCAGATGGCGCTCTATTCAAATAATTCGACGCTTGGTCAAGAGGGACTATGCCTTATGCTTTTAGTTTTTGGGGCCTTACCAAGACCAATACGAACGACACTATTCCCGAGTCAACTCGATCGATAAAAAGCCATGGAAGAAGCAATGAAGGAGGTAATACACGAGCAGAAAAAGACGAATAGCCTTTTCACTAAGAGATCCGGGTAGACCCAAATCAAGAGAGATCTCCGAAAAACTCAGGAACATACCATCCGGATCATCTGTTCTCATATACCGTACTACCACTAAAATATGGGAAGGGCCATCTAAATATATCTCATACTGCGTCGAAACAGTATAGGTACAACTAGCGAGAGGACGAAAAATCTTTAGATCAACAATCGTTAAGTCCTGGTGCGCCCAAATATACAGTCTCAAAAACATAGAAAACACCATAATGATGACGAGGATGAGGAAGGAAATAAGCAAGAAGACAAAGAAGACAACGAAGATGCGCAACTTTCCATTAACACGGCCGATACAGAAGAAACCCGACAATCCCCATGAACATATCAACTGGAACACAAGGCAGGAAAGATCAACGCGGATCGGTCGAAGAATAGGCCTTCGCGGAGTCCCGCAGAGATGACTTGAAACGCCTTCTGTTAGACGGGACGTTCATAGCAGTTTACAAATCTGAAGCCAGCGGGAAAAGGATATTCGGATGTAGATTTGTAGACGAATTCAAAAAGGTTGGAGACAGATTGTTGTAGAAGAATAGCAGACGAGTAGCTCAGAATTACTCTGACCAAGATGCCACGAAGATACCAACGAAAGAACGTACAGTTCAAAGGTTCTACCAACAAGTCACATTATCATTGGGAACATCAATTCCAAACCTCCAGTCTTACACTCGAGGTATTACCCAAGCCTACATTCAATCACACTCCCAGTTAGAAAGAGGAGTATACATCCGTGCACCTGCAGAACTTGGTTTACCTCTCGGACACATCCTGAAGGTAGTCAAACCATTGTACTGGATTCCTGAGTCAGGCCTACACTTGTATCTGACTTACCTGACAAATCAACTCGTGTCGATGTATCGAATACACCGAGCGTCCCGTTCGTGCGAGATGAGGAGAAAAGATGACGGTGATTCCTGAAGATGCTGATGGTAGATTAAATTATAGATAATGGCGTAGATGTTGCTGGACGATATTGAAAGAGGAGGTTAGAGGAGGAAAAAGAAATGTGACGACGACGTAGATGTTGTTGGAAGATGCGGAAGAGGATATTAGAGGAGGAAAGAAACGAGACGATATAGATATTGCGGGGCGATGATGAAGAGGAGGTTAGAGGAGGAAAGGGATGATGGTGGATGGTGTAGAGGACGAACGTCGGAACTTGGTAAGAACCATACGGAGGCACGCCCGCCGGCGAGGTAGACAAGAGACTGGAAAAGGAAAGGGAGGATTACCAGATTGCATGACACACTCATGCTCGCATGGATGGGAGGAGGAAGTAAAGTACAGGGAAGGAATCAGGAGACGTATATGGAACTAACAAGGTGAACCGTATGCATTACCCACGAGAAGTTACTTGAGTGTAAATGAAATATTCACACTTGTAAGAAACTTGGAACGATTCTACTGACACGTATATCCCAACCTACACAGCTTACAGTGTTCAAAACTGTTGCACCTAGAAACGTACAATCACACATTTCAGATAGTTTTTCCAAATTCGTGACAGCACCGGCGCTGTAACAGTATATATATATACATTGCATCTGGGAGGTGGAACGAAAAATAATAAAGTTAGCAATTTATGACATTTTACATCGATAGACAACTCTAATATCTCGAAATAGTATGAACAATTGGAAAGAGGAGACCTAATCGGAAAACACCTACTTTTATTAACAATCGATCACTACAGAAAAATTGACTTAACCGTCATTTGTCAACTTCAACCCTATGGGAGTTGTCGGAGCATCACCATACTCCTCGATCTGAACTCTGCAAAGATACCCAACCGTATCAGGAGAACAGATCGGATACGCTAGCCAAAATTGAACACGGTAGCTGACTTCTTCTGTCGATCATCAATCGACATATCCGTCGCTTTTTAGCTCCTACCTCTATGATTGCATCGACAAGCAATTTTATGAAATCTGAACTACTCTATTTTTCTAACTCGTTATTTTCATAAGAAGACTCGCCGCGTTTTCTACACTTACCTAGATTATCCTTGACACGCGCTGTGCTGACGAATCATCCCGACTACGCCCGCCGACGTTGGAATAGATATAGACATAATATACACATATATATATATTTATATATACATTATATATTATACATATATACATATCATAAGAATACATTAACCAATAACATATATTTAACGTAGCGTAGTATCGAATTAGCGGCAGACTCGACACCTCGTTTCCCTAAGCATGCACCGCTCCTGTGTCGACCATGTGAACTAATCCGTCTAGTAAATTGTAACCTGGAGGACTTATATTACTCCAAGTAAATGACTCTCTTGGCTTTAGAATAAATTATTTCCTCACGGTCGAAGAATCTGCATCAAAATGCTTCCGATGCAAACCACGGACACCACTGAACACGAAACCAACCTCATTCAACGTAATTGATATCAATAATACCAACAATAACGAACTACACATCAAACAACTGGACAAAATAGACAGACTATCCATCCCCTCCAACCAAAAGGAGTTCACCAGTTAAAGATCCTTTGCTCAGTACATTGGCGTCAACATCAGACCGGACCTTTGCGCACCAATCCAACTTGTCGGCACAGGAAATCAGCCGACATCACACAGAAAACCATCAAGTTCCTCAATTCAACACGATACCAATGCCTCAACTTTGTGAGGCTGAACCTCAGCACGGCCCGTATTGTTCTCCTCACCGACACGTCCTTCTGTAGTGCAGACGGACTCCAAAGCCAATTAGGATACCTCATCCGCCTGGTTGACAAGAGGGGAACATGCAATGTCTTACATGACGGCAGTAATAAATACAAACTGATTGCACGATCTTTCATGGCCGCGTAAATGCTTGCCTTGCTACTTGGCATTTATAACGCCTTCATTGTGAAAGACCTTCTGGAAGAAATCTTGGGCCGCAAGTTGAAAATTTAAGCGATGGTAGATAGTAAGATGGTCTTAAACGTCGTTACCAAGGACGGTAAGACAGCTTATAAAAAAACTTCAAATAGATATCCTCACGTTAGGGCAGAGCTATGACATTGGTGAATTATATAGCATGGCATGGATCCCCGGTAAACAAAACCCTGCGGACCCTCTCACCTATCCAGCTCTCAGCAAATCCTTTCCACTTCTTGATACTCAATCACAATAAGTTCCACATCACACCCCAAGTTTGGGCGACGTCGCACGAACGAGAAGCGGGAGGAGTGTCTATGTAACATCGATGCTTCGCCTTTGCGCGATACCGACCCGGGCCGACAGAGAGAGGAGCATAGAAAGTAGCAGAGAGAGAAAGAAAGAGGACCACAATGGTGATGTTGTGAAGATGATGAAGGCAGTGACAAGGGACGGAGAAGTGACCAGGGGTGGACGCCGATATTAAATGGGAGGCGACAAGGAGTGGACACCGATAGTTGAAGAGGAGGCAGAAGTCAGAGGCAGAAAACGTAAAAGGGGCGAAAGAACAAGTAAGGACAATAAAGGGACCTAATAGGGTGGTGGGTGGTGTATACTGTATCCAAAATACAGTAAATTACTGTATGTGAAAAGCATACACCCAGCGGGATTCCAACCGGACACGTATCACTCGACCAATTCATTTTAGCACTTACACTACTGTAAGTGTCACCGCTGCTGATTAGTCAATTGACACGTGTAGAAAAATTCCAACCAGAGTCAAATCCTAGCTTGGAACAGTATACATACCCACATTTGAGGAAACGGAATCAAATAATAAAGGAGGCATACACTTTTACACACACACCGACTTGAAACATCAAAATTAGCTACCAAATAATATCGAAAGATAATTCACAAACAGGAAGAGGGAAACCTCCACCTAACGCGCATACGAATTTTCAACCAACAAGGCGTACATCAAGGGACGACTTAATATTTCTTTTGTTTACTTTAACGCCAAAAAGTAGACGAGGATACTAACCATGCCCTCTACTCTGGTCTCGCAAAGATGCCTAGCCGCATTAGGGATCCCAGTTACATTTGAGAATTAGCGAGATACTGACCTCAATACTTGCATATTTCACTTACCTCGCCCTTTGCTCTTTTTACGTTTTGAAAAATAATAAAGCAAACCCGGCATTTCGACACCAATTTTTCATCGTACCACAGCTTGTAAATTGAGATTTGTTTCGTTAAAAAAAAGTCGTAAGAAAATATGACATGTGTCAGATTGTCTCCAAACTTCCAGGGTACACGTGGTACCATGTGTACAACATGTACACGGGTGCTTCTTACACGTGTCAGCACAAAATATGACATGTGTCAGATTGTCTCCCAACTTCCATGGTACACGTGGTACTATGTGTACAATGTGCACACGTGTCATTTATTACACGTGTCCAGCACTCAAATTTGAACTCTCTGTATCTCCGAAACTTTCTGTTCAACCTAAAATTTAGACCAATCTTCTCAGCTTGACCCGTAGAAGGCGTTAGATTCATTACCTGATAAGATTGAACCACTTCATTTTCAACCACCTTACAGAGCGATGTGATCACATTTTCAAAACTCCTTGATCACTGGTTCTGTATCTGCGCTTCGTTCCAAATTCCACAACGGTCCCCCCAACTTCTCAATCTTTACGCGTTCAATAGGCTTTGTCAGCATATCTGCAACTATATCTAATTTAGACTTGTATTGGAGTTTAATATCCCCTCTAGCTACCAAATCTCGGACAAAATGATAAGTGATATCGATGTGCTTGCTTCGGTGATTTATTGATTTATTTGTGGAGAGCTTTATTGCACTTTGGCTATCACTAAAGACCACCATTTCATTTCCATTTATCTCTCGTGGAAGCAGATTTCTAAGCAACCGCTTCAACCAAACAGCTTCTTTGCACATAGCACTTAATGAAATGTACTCAGCTCCACAACTTGACGTAGCTACACCAGTTTGTTTACGAGAACACCAGCTTGATGGACCACCTGCCATCATGAAGACATATGCACTTGTCGCTTTTTCGATCACTCACATCACCTGTCCAATCAGAGTCGCTGCATCCATGCACATCAATACTTTGTGAGCCATCAAAACATAATCCAATGGTACGAGTCCCAATTACATACCGAAGTACGCGTTTCACTGCCGTCCAATGTTTTTCAGAGGAGACTCATAGCATTGGAGTTTTCCAATTTTGAATGTGTCGAAGTAGTCAGTAATCGAAATAAAGCAAAAGTTTATTAAGGAAAACAAAAGTATTAAAGTGAGAGTAGCAATAGTAAATAGCAAATAGAATAGAAAGGATAGGGGATAGAAAGCGTCAGTATCCGGGTAGTAGTCTGACGAAGTAGCCGTGACTTACAAAATCTCGGTATTGAATTTAATCCTGATACTCTACAGTACCGTTGCGTATATCTAGTCGAAGGAGCTTCAGTATCCTGTTCAGCTGGGAGAGTAGGGGTAATCAAAGCATGCGGCGGGTGCGTGTGGGGATCACTCTGCATTCCAACGTCGGTGATTAATCGACTTGGTGCGTGTTTGGCTGGGCTACCGGTCTGAGATTCACTTTCGTTAATTGGTTGTCTGGTAATGTCTGACTCCTTTATTGAGTTGTGATGAAGAACTCAGATGCGGTATTTGTATGCGTCACTATCCACAAATGAAATAATAATACACGTGTAAAAATCGAGGAGGATAAACAAAAGACATGGTTCTAATTAAGCATATTATGGCGCAGGACGTAGTTTCCACAGTACGCTCTTGTTAAATCGAAAAAATTACTCTTGCTGACAAATACAGTAATATGTGGCCATTGTGTGAGCAGGGTGTCAGGTGCACTGTAGGCCATTACTGTATGGGTGGGGTCCAATACACGTGGTTACTACAGTGCCTGAGCGCAGTATAATCGTGTGTGCGTTCTCCCTTTATATCCTCCCCTCCTTCTCTGGTCTTGTCGCCTAAACGCCTTCGCATCCATCTCGCACCTATTCCTGTTTTTAACGTCCTCGTGGCGTTGTTCCCCTTTTTCTATGTCATAGCAGTGTGTCACTCCGCAAGTTATATTCTGCTCCCTCCGTGCTTCTTGCGTCGTTATATGTTGAGTTTTCATTCTATTGCGTCGTGCATCATTGTCGTTCATCATCATTCTCATCATCGTATTTATTATTATCATCAATCATTTTCCTTCATCCACAATCATATCTCATCGTCGTTCATATTACCGTGCATCATCAACTATCATATCATCATCGTCATTTATATTATCATGCGTCATTTTCTTTTCATCAACTATCATATCACTTTATCGTCATCATAACGATCATATCCTTATCTTCTATATTGTCCTTCATATATTATTATGCATCACTTTATCATCATTACTATGACCATATCCTTGTCTTTATAGTCATACTAAAATACATCATCATTTCATCATCTTCATACTAACAAACATCATCATTTCATCATCTTCATATTAACGTACATCATCATTTCATCATCGTCATACTAACATACATATCTAATATCGTCTTTCCGTCTTTGTTCACAACTGACATATTTCTATCATTCTTTCCTCATTTTTCACACCAACATATCTTCCAATATCGTTCACACGAATGGCTCGACTCACCTCTCGATTCACATTGGAAATCGACAGAATGAGAGATCTGGCCGAGTCCCAATCATGAGAAACATCCAACTACCAATGGCTTCCCTATAAGGAACGTTTTTTATAGCTACTCCATTCCCATTGCTTGAATCCATTTTGAAACGTTTCTCATATGCCAAATTACCTTCCATCTGGGTTGAGGCAGGTCTACTCGTTTCCATCCCAAATCTTTCCAGTATGCCCTGCATATACTTGCGCTGAGTCAAAAATAATTTTCGTTCGGCTCGGTTTCTCGTGATTTCCAACCCCAAGCATACTTTTGTTTCTCCCAAGTCTTTCTTATCGAAACGGTTGTTTAGTTCCTTCTTCATCCATCATCCAATTAATGTCGTGGGCGTTGTTTCCAGCCAAAAGCAATTCATCGACATAAAGTGCGATGATCATTAAATGTCCGGTGCCATCTATTTTGATGTAGAGGCATGGGTCTCCATCACATTTTTGAAACCCGAGTTGGTCAACTAAGAACGGGTCTATTTTCAGGTTCCAACATCTCGGAGACTGTTTCAAACCATACAGTTCTTTGATTGGTTTGCACACAACGTCTTTCAAATGGCCCTGCTTCACCCCTTCCATGGAAATATCTTCTTCAATGTCGCCGTTCAGAAATTCTGTCACAACGTTAATCTCATTCATTTCAAGGCCCAGGTGAGCAACCAAGTATAAAACTGTATAAACAGATGTGAACTTTACAACAGGAGAAAATGTCTCTCCGTGGTCCACTCCTTCTACCTGTTGGAACCCCCGTGCACACAGACGTGCTTTTGCGAAATTTGTCAGTTTACCTTTCTCATCGTCCCTTTCTTTTACCTTAAATACCCAGTTACATGTAAGGATATTCTTAGCATCAGACCTCGGCACCAGCTTCCATATGTTGTGCTTCAACAGCGATGACACTTCATTGTCAATACCAGATTTCCAGAATTTTGCATCTGTCCCAGTCACAGCTTGTCTACAGGTAAGAGGAACTTTGGACGTCACATATGCACGGTAATTCCGTTCCATTGACAATAGTCCCCGCCACCAAGACCCGGGAGGACGTCGTTCTCTACTCGAACGTCGAGAGCCACTATCTTCAATAGCATCAGCTTCTTCGCCTCCTTCAAGTTCAATTTCATCAGAGGTACTTGCAGGTCCAGCATCAGTATCAACTATGTTATCATTTGAGTTCGAAGAAGAATTGGAACCAGATTCACCAGAATTTTGCAAGGAGTCAGGTTTGTTCATAACTTAAATACCTGGATCATTCATATCAGGTCCTTCCACAACTTTGGCATCCTGATTATCCTGATCCAAACTGGTATCAAGAGGCACAGTCGTTTCATCAGAGCTATAATCGATATTATATTCCATCATACTCTGCTTCGGAATAAAACTATTCTTTCCCGTTTCTTCAAATGTCACATCTCTAGATACAACCACCTTGTTCGAAATCACATCTAGTAATTTGTATGCTTTACTCTGTAGAGCATAACCAATAAATATTTCGAGGCGACTCCCAGCATCCAATTTCTTCAGCTTTTGTTTCGGGATAGCGCACCAACATTTTGATCCGAAGACTCGCAGGAGAGAAATCCTCGGATGGTTTCCTTTCCATATATGGTGTAGAGTACAATTTACAGGCAGGTCACGACTAGTAACTCAATTTCGGATATACACAGCCGTAGAAAGGACCTGCGCCCAGAAGCATTTGCCAATCTCTTGTGACTTATCATCGCCGTTACGAGTTCCACAAGAGTCCGCTTCATTCGTTCAGCAACTTCATTCTAATGTGGCGTATAGGGAGTGGGGAGTTCATGATTGATTCCATTTTTTCTAAATTTTCTGTTAGGGATCTCGACAAATATTCTCCACCTCTTTCCGATCGTAATACACGAATTTTGCGTCCCGTTTGGAGTTCTGAGAATTTTTCATATCTCAAGTAGCATTCCGCTGCTTCCGATTTGCGTTTCACTGGATACACAAAGATCCAATTGGAGCGTTCATCAATAAATGTGACAAAGTACCTAGAACCACCGATGGAAGGAACTTCCATGGGACCGCAAACATCAGAGTGTACCATGTCAAGTAGTCCTTTACATCGTTTCGACGTTCGTAGTTTAGGGATCACAGTACGATTGGCTTTCCCCGCAACACATGCCTCGCATATATCATCACTTTATTCCACAGGGTCAACACCACGTACCAATTTTCGACGGATCATCTCGGATGTCCCCTTCGAATTAAAATGTTCCATACGATCATGTCATAGTTTCAGAGTACTTACACGCGCTATTTAATTTCCACCGCAAGTTGATGATTCAGCATTAAGTACACATAACGACCCGTGTAAAGATGCAGTTGAAATTATTTTCGATATACAAGAAATTCTGCAATTTCCATGTTCAAATGTCGTACGGATTCCCTTTGTATCCATCGCACTCATGGTCAGTAGAGAATATTCGAAACTAGGAACATGCAGTACATTTTTTAGTCTCCAAAGGGTCATTTCGGATCCAGTATACATTTTCAGGAAGACATAACCATGTCTAGCTGCCACTGCTTGTGCCTTTGTTCTCATCTCAACTGTAGCACCTGTAATCAGTTTATAGGTTGCGAACAAAGACCGGTCAAAAGTCATATGAGACATGCACCTGGATACAATGATCCACAAATAACTGCCCGATGGGGAAAGAGAATCTTTCATTTTCATTTTGAACATTAGGCACGTGTATTCAAATTTTGGAAATTCTTCAGCAGCATCTTCAATACTTGCGAGTACTTCACCTATAAGAGCATTCATCTTTGTCTTGCTGTATTTCAAACGGTATCCCTGTTGAGCTGGTGGGTGTTGGTCATTCACATTCTGACCCCAACAACGATCAGATGTGTGGCCATCATGTCCGCAGTTCGAACACTTCAACGGTTCCAACCGGGACCAATTAGAATTTCATCTTGATACATTCAAAAGAGCAGATGAATCAGAACGGTTGTGAGTCATTTTATCTCGCATTTTAGCACATTGCTCTTCCTAAAGCAGTCGAATTTTGACAATATCGAAAGTAAAGTCCCGGTCCTCTATATCGAGAGCATCCAATGCCACTATCAAACTATTATAGCTTGGTGGAATTCCATTTATTGATGCCATGGCTAGCTCTTTATCGTCTACACCACCACCCATCGATTTCAGTGTTACAGAAAGGTGCTTGATACGATTCAGGTATGTCAACATCTTTTCCCCATTTTTCAGTGTAACCGTAAAGAATCTTCGACGAGCAGATAATTTGTTCAGGAGAGTATGACGTTCAATCACATTCATAATTTTTATTCACATGTGTTTGGCCGATTTCACATCTCTAACATGCTCGAGATTTTCGTCGGACAAGGACAATCCAATAACTTCTCTAGCTTTACGATCTCCCCTTTGCCATTTATTCAATTCGGAATCATCTGTACTTGGTTTATCATCTTCGATATACTGATCTAGGTCACGTAGGGAGAGGAGCAGGACCATTTTCTGCTTCCAGGCATGGAACTTTGAGTCATCCAACTTCTCAATTTTCACATTCTCCCCAGAACCATCCATTTCAAACAAATGTTACTTCGAAGCAAGGTATCGATATCGACGTCTAGGAAGTTTTGAACAAGTCCGGCCTGGTTTTCGAAAATCCGTTCAAGTTACTAAAGCCAGTACTACCAACAGCTTTAGTACCAAAAATGGCAATCTTCACCCTATAAGAAAGTCGCTGACCCTAACTCTGCTGGTGGCAGCAAGGAGGGTCGTAAGAGGTTTTAGTACCTCAGAACCCACGGCCGACAACACGTACCGTTAGACGCTGCTCAACAACCCAGATTGGTAGAGCTTTCTCGAAAAACAGATTGAAGTGTCCGCTCACGGCTATTATTTTTCAAATAGGAGGTTTGGTACACACCAGACCGTCAAGGTGACCCACCAAGGAACTATTATCCGAACAAAATCTTATGTTGACCGAGACAGATGCTGGCCACTGCAGTCGCACAACTAATCCAGAACTATTACCCAGATCGGTAAGAAAGGGATGTGGAACCAGCTAGGCTTGTGCGGGATGCGATCAACCGATCAAGACAAAATAGTCTAATAGTCCAAGCAAGGTCTGTAATGGGCAAACTAGAAATACAGACACTCAATGGAAACCAGCCGAGGATGCAAGCTAGACGCACTCGAGTGGATGACTTGCTAACTTCGGGACCGGAAATAGAAAGGATCAGTACATGCCAAATTTCAGATTCCAACGCTACAACACCCTGTCAGATCAACACGTCTGCTATTTACCAGATTAATTAAAATTGACTCCATTATCTGCTCAAAAGATTGACCCGGGTGGGAACTGCAGGCCGATGAGATCACTTTGGTTCAAGTTGCCAAGCTAACGTCACCGAAGATCCGAGTCAACCGCTTCGAGATATATCAGAGACGGAAACAGTACCAATATTGATATTAACAGGAACAGGAAACTTGAGGGGGGCACCAAAACAGAAAAAAACATAAATGGATTAAATTTCTTATCTAAAGCGCAGAGTGGTTGTGGTTGGTGCTTATCTGCGTAGCGTGCGATTGAATAAACGTCGTATCTTAGGTGATATGGTCCAACAGGACGACAAGATACAAACAAAACAGATGACAAAGTTTTCAAAATGATGAGATAGTCCAACCGGACGACAGAAAACAAACAGAAACAGATGACAGGTTGACGTGAACTGGGCCCATAACCTGTTGAAAAGGTCGGAGGGGAGATGAAAACGAGTTGAAAAGGAACAGAATCTTTTATTTTGTGAAAAGTGATCGAAAGTGGGATGACTTCGAAAATTTTATCAGTCTCAGCAATCTGCCTCATATTTATACGACTCAGAATCAAATATGGAATCTTCCAGACGGCGGCGGCGGCGACGACGGCGGTGAGTGCCAAATATGACAAGTATGACATGTTTACAGATTTTGCCCAAACTTTCAGGAAACACCTAGCACCATGTGTACAACATGTACACGTGTGATTCTTACACGTATCAGCACAACATATGACATGTGTCAGATTGTCTCCCAACTTGTAGAGTACACGTGGAACTATGTGTACAACTTGCACATGTGTCCTTTTTACACGTGTCAAACACCCAAATTTGAACTCTCCGTATCTCCGAAACTAGCTTTCTGTTCAACCCCAAATGTGGACAATTCTTCTCAGCTTGACCCGTAGAAGACGTTAGATTCCTCACCTGACGAGATAAAAAAACTTCATTTTCAACCACCTTACAGACTCTGATCACATGGCTCGGAGCCATGTGATCACTTTTTCAACAGGGAAATGTGGTGGACCACCAGACTTGAGAATAATTCAATTTCACGCTGATAGAGATGAAGAGGAAGCGGTAGGTAGATTTGAGTAGAATAGAGAGTTGTGGATGGCAAGGTTAGTACCATATAGCGAAAATTGTAAGGAAGACGAACGAATCGATTGGAAACCTGTAACGACCAAACCGAGCGATAACACTACAATATTTTCATTCAGCGTCTTGATATTACAATGATACGATGACGAATAAAAATGGTCACGAAAGGAAGACGCGAAACGGCCATATTTGATCGAGAAGAGGGGGAGATTTACACCGCATAAAGATGGATGGGAGGAGTGTTGAGGACTCTCGAAGGGTGTTCTGTTTTCTTTCTACTAAGTGCACCTGTAGTCTGTTCTTCCTCTTGATTCGTACTTACCAGAATAGATCCATTCCCCCTATCAAATGTGTTTCTCCTCCCTCCTTCTTTACCGTGCGCCTCTTGTCCCTTTTCTTCTACCTTTGTCTTGGGGATGTGAAATATCCCGCTCGTTTTGATTGATTGAGTGTGTCCGTCTTCCTGTCCCGTTTTCCTAATTGGTGCCTGAACTCGCATTCCCCGACCTCGTTTACTAAATGCTAAATGCTCCTACCCCCTCCTTTATTAGTAAAATATGTATGTGTACGTTGGGTGTTCTATCCTAAGCCCGATTTAGTGTGCTTAGTTAACAATTCTCCCCTTCGGTCCTGAGAACTATTTACAGGGATTGGTGAATTTCTTGTACGCGTTTGACGTACGGAGCCCGACTCGGATTTCGCAGTCGGTTCGCTGTTCGTCGCGGTATTCGCCGGAACGGCGAAGTGTATCTCGTCTGGGTTTTCGCCCGACGGTACTGGGTGACGTCGTTGTCTGGAGGTTGACCCTACACGGTGCGGTTGGCTCGGTGAAGATTTTATTCTTGTTATATAATCTGTGTCTTTATTCATTGTCGCATTCCTTCCCCCGTCCGCGTGGTCGGTATGTACACCAAAGTATTTCTTTAGAAATTATATGACACGTGTAAGTGTGACTTGACCGTTTCCGGCACCGACGGTGGTGTCAGTAGCTCCTCATTCCGTTTATTGCTGTTTACACTTGTGTGATTACACGTGCG
Organism: Odonthalia washingtoniensis; assembly: GCA_032358235.1. Taxonomy (NCBI): domain Eukaryota; phylum Rhodophyta; class Florideophyceae; order Ceramiales; family Rhodomelaceae; genus Odonthalia; species Odonthalia washingtoniensis. The sequence continues at coordinate 13,380 of JAULBU010031309.1, forward strand.
TGATATGTGTATTATTGCCGTACTGCAGTCCTGAATCCTTTCGTGTCCTTCCCCCCAATAATTGCAACTTGTTTTTTGTTACACAAATTTATCGCTAATATTAATCAGGAAGATGAGATTAACAAAGGTAGCTTCCTTGCATACTAATATCCAGACCGGTTTTGATCATTCCCTTGTGTATGATAGCAGCGAGGGGCGTCCTCATCTAGTATTGCGAAGTCGAAGTCGGTAGTCCTACCCAGGTTGTTAAATGGTATGTGTATTGTAACGTTGCCGATCACCTTGGCTCTTTCTGTTGAATCCTTCTATAAAAAACAAGGCTACTTTATTAATCTGTATATTTTAAAGAGGTAAAGTGAATTTTAGCTAAGTCAACAATAGATAATACTCCCATCGCGCAATTTTATCGCCAACACTGATACAATGAAGTAGCTTTACGGAATGGCAATCGAGATAGTGTTAGTATCCCCGTCATTCCTTTGATAAAGGTTGACATATAACAGTTTCGTTATATTTGCTCTACCGTTGATAGTTATCCCCTCAGTAGGCTGTTCTGGATCTGGTCTCCCTTCTCCGTTCGGCAATGTTAAACCTAGTTGAGATACTGAAAGTCGGTAATCATAAAATCGTAAATTGTCTACCTCTTTACTTTTGGTCTGCCTCCTCCACTAGGAGCGGTATTTATAGTAATAGTGGTTCAGGTTCCAACCGTGATCAAAACGAACACACGTGTGATAGAATCTTACCAATAGTGAGTGATCATATTAATAATGTAAATTCTATTAATTCCAAAATACGTGTAAAGCAAATCTTCTGATTTCGTTACATGCATAAATATCGATAAATTATGTACACTACTGTGCGTCTAACACAAAACGATAGATTTCGTTACATGCATAAATTCTAGAATTATGTACAGTACAGTTCATGTCTAATTGTCTTGAATTGTATAACCGTCACCCCTTATACGCCACCCCTTGCAATTACACTCTCTTACCCTACTTTCTTACACGCCACCCATACCGCCAATGTCAATACATCTATTACCCGATCATCCATGTTCCAATCCTACATCTCTGCCTCAATAACATCGTTGTGGTCTCCTTACCTCTACCCACATTTTTGTGGTCTCCGTCCTCTCCTTTACCGCATTCACATCATTGTGGTCTCCACCATATCCCTGCTCCTACTGTAGATTATTCTTCTCTTATTTTTATCACACACGCTTGTGTGTCATCTCCCTAATCGTGTTGTTTGTCTTCTTCTCTTTTTCAACGTCATCATCATCTTTATCATCGGTCAACATCATCATCGTCTTTACCATCGTTTAGCGCCTTCTTTATCATCGGTAGGTATTCTTCATCCTTATCATCGGTCTTCGTCATCTTTTTCATTCCTTCTTCTCAATTTTCTACGATAACACGAAGTATATTAGTCAATGTATCTTAACGTTGATACTTTCCGCCAATGCCCTTCAGTCCTTTCTTAGGACACCTAATGAGAAATGTTTTGTCGAACTCTCATTTATACACTTTATAATGGTACTCAGACATTGTCGACTTCCTGTTGGTTGCAGTATCAATAGTGATACCATCTAAACGAGGGCCGCCATTGTCTCTGAGTTCGCTACTAATCGTCAGCAGAGCAGAAGAAATATCAGCTTCGTAAGTTTTCCCGTCGATATACGTGATATTGGACAGCGATCTTTTGACTCTCATAGGGTCAGTGGCTGCCATGTATGCGATGTCCAAACCATTATTTTCATCTAGGTATTCAATCTATCTAACTTCGTCACCGTGTCCTTCATCTTCTATCACGTCTTCGTCCACCATATTAACAATAACGGCGACGTCCTCCACTGTCAACAAAGCCTTTGGATGTATTTCTTTCAATTTTTTATGGCATCAATCACTTCTTCACTGTTGTGGCGCGTGTTCCCTCTGTGGTGCTTCCCATAGATGAAGTATCCTTTAACACCTCGCATCCATTCTGGGCTCAGCCTCCTTGGTCTGGTACCACCCTCCCTGTTTTTCTGTCGCTGTCTGATGGACCACTGGGTTTTCGTCTCACTCCGGATATCTCCTCCATACTATATACCTAATGAGTACATGTCCTCATCGTCAACTTCGCCCATCACGCACTCAGAATTTGAACCTTCATATCGCGCTTTGTCCCTTAATTGGTTGGCGATTCTATTGACGTCGTTCTGGCTGGTTCTAAGTAGGCGATTCTTCAGATTTGCATGTATACAGGGGTTATTTACGGCAGTCATAAATCGGTCTCTCAAGAATTGGTCCGTGTGGTAGGTTTCATCCAGCTGGTTTTGTGCAACATGATTTTCGCAACAAAGTTTCTGAAGACCGTTACCTCAGACTTCGAACGTTTTTCTGACATCGAGGAGGCCAAAGACATAGTTTCCCATTTTGGATAGGATGAGAGCTTTTCTATCATCGCTTTTGTACCATTTTATGAGTGTCTCCATGGCTTCTTCATATTCCCGCAGTCTTTGGTTTTTTTGGTGTAGTAGTTTAAGGCATCTCCGATGAGCATGACGGGCACTGACTTTATCTTTTCGCCATTTGATATTTCACACATGGAGGATAGATTGTCGAAGATGTGTATGCAGCTATCAATATATTCGTCCCAATAACCGGGGAATGTATATTTCCTTACTAAAGCCATCATCAGGCCATTTATGACTAATCTCTTTTTATCCTCCTTTTACCTACTGTTTTTATCTTGGCAAGGCGCTGTGTCTGGTGTATTTGGTCTGTTCCGCCATTTCTTCTTCACGTCTCCGTCAGAAATGTCTTCTCCATCAGGTGGACCACCGCCATCGTTTTCCACCAATCCTGGTCTGGAGATTCTAGTATCAAACGTCGGGGATTCGAGGATCTCTATTAGATTCTTGGCCGCATGGTTCAGTGGTTGTGACCTGTCGGGGTGGACGTTGTGTCCCTTTCATTTTCAACATCAATCGGATCTCGGTTGATTGATTTCGTTATCTTCGCGGAGTGTGGTTTGACTTGTATGGTTATAGTGGTTTTTACTGTTCCCGTGAC
>JAULBU010031320.1:0-16438 GCA_032358235.1 Odonthalia washingtoniensis
CCAGGAGTTATTGTTTCTTCGTGTGGGAGATCGTTTGAATCAAATTCTTTCGGACGCACAAAAATAGTGATCACACTGTTTAGGTTCTATGGGAGTCTTGTTCAATTGATAAACTAGGGCTTTGTCTACAAAACTTAGTAAGGAATAAAACAAAACATGGTCGTGGTTAGAAACCGGTCAATGCAAAAAATGTACGAATAAATAAATAAAGTTGATCTAAAACGCACAACACGGTGAGATGTTGGATAAAAAAATGGAGAGCGAAAGTAGAAGAGGAAGGGGAAAAACATACTTCCAATTGCCATCGATGATGAATGTGTATTGGAAAGTGCCTGGTAGTAGTAAAACGGCTGTGAAGTCGTTTTGATGTGTTCGATATAATGCATATTTAGTATTCCATCCATGATGCACCTGTGACATAAACTGAATGACCGCCGAAGTTCCAATAGTTGTGCTTGATGTTTTTCAACGGAAGTTGGAACATCCATTTGTGGTGGAAGTAAAAGAGGTTTAGATTTTAGTGACGTGGATGATGGTGATTGAGTACTGATATCACCTGTACGTTGTACAACATTACGTTGCAATATATTTCTCCCCGTCTTCATCCTTAGGAGTGACAAAAGACACAGGCGTGGCATCAGACCCAGGTGTGGAAAAAAATCCAGGAGTAGCGACAGATCCATGTGTGTAGAACGATGCAGGTGTGTCCACAGATCCAGGCGTGACAGCAGATGTAGGCGTGGCCATAGCCGTATGTGTTGCGATAGACCCAGGCATGGCCATAGAGCTCAACGCAGCGACGGAAGCAGGTGTTCTAGGTGTAGTGGTCGGCGTAGTGACAGAAGCAGGTGTAAAGTTGATAATAATCGGTTTTAATTAATTTATAGACGTGTAATAATTCAATAATAAAATATTGCATTTATTTTTAGCGAAATGAATATTTTATTATTAAATTATTACACGTTTTAAATTAATTAAAAACATTATTTATAATAAATGAAGGTTATACATCGTATTAATTCTGGAGATGTTGAAGCAAATCACTTGCGATGAAGACTAAAACGTTGTCTTTCATGTTATTGCAGTGGCACACATCGGTTCTTTGAAGAAAAAAACATCTTCTAAAGCTGCAATTATCTTTCTGGTAATTGCAGGTTTAGAAGTTTTTTTTTCTCATCTTGCCACAACAAATGGAGCTTCCATTTGTTGTAGCAAAATGAAAAAATGTGAAAAACTCACCTAGCACTCCTAAGTTTCTTCACACTTATAAAATAAAATACTGAACGCCGAAGTGGCCGACGCCTCAATGGTGATGGAAATGTTAAGGAAGTTGAACTGGATTTTGAAGCCGCCATATGTTTTTTTCTTCCTCAGATTCGAGCTGTTTTATATTCCTGAAAAACTCACAAATGAAGTACTTCCACAGCAAGACAAATGAAAGATGCATTTTATAACTGCGCTCGCTACGGATTTTCTTTCTTTCTTTGTCTTCATCTTTTGTAGGACTTTTGAATTTCTTTTTTTCATGTATTTGAGGAGTAACGCTTCTACTTTTTTTCCTTTCCCTTCCCTTTCTAGCATCTGGAGATTGCCTGTGACGCATCAGCTTTTTAACAATGTAACAACAGATGTAAGAATATATGGAATGAAACAGATCGTACCTTCTTATACCGTCGGATATGTCAACAACAAACCTAGTTAACTGTGCTACTGAATGTCGGATTTATAATTCTCCATAATAGATGTATGATCATTGATACCATTGATCAATGATGGTCCATGAATCATTGTGATGGAGATTTGCGTTGAAGATACGGATGTTGATACTGTATGTGTATTCAAATACGTATTAAACCCATGCCTCGTCAACTCAATGACCAGAAACTCTCTAACTCTCTGGCAGGGAGTATTGACATTAATGCCATGTTGGTATCATTACCCGTATTTCAATCCTCCATTGTATTAGAGAGGGGTTGATACGAACATTATAAGTTGGAAAAATTGTTCAAACCACACCACCATGATGTTCAAAAATAGTTGTTGTAATGGGGAACGTAAATTTATGAGATTCAAAGAAATTTACGTTTTCGATGAAGCACCAGGGAAAGCACGGAATGAATTCGTTAGGACGACGTAATAAGTCACGAGCTTACACAAGTCTAGAAATATACAGATCGACTCGAATATACTGCTGACTGGTCAGTGACAAGTATGTGAGGATGATCTCCTGTCGATTAGTAAAAAAGCACCTAAACATGACGAGGGATGATGGATAAGTTTTGCCGTTAGTTTTTCTTTTAGCAGTTGCATGGAAAATGGGCGAACAGCAGTGAGTCAAACGTGACTCTACAGATACCCAATATGTTTACCGACTACGATGGTAGTCTTCTTTTTCCTCCCTTCCTCCCTTACTCCCTTTAGAAGTTATATTAAGATTCGATGTACACCGTTTTACAGAAAAAACTTCATGATTTGCCTCCTTGACTTTGGAAAATAAAAAATGTTATATTTCGAATAAATGTTTCACCATTTTTCAAATTTTGGTTTTACATGAGATTATGGAAACGGTCTCATTTGTAGCAAGGATCTTCACTCTTGCAGCAAAAAGTGAAGAAAAAGTTTCTCTGGGTTATAATAATAATATTACATTAAATGTTTTGCAAATGAGACCGTTGTGTTCTGGTTTATTATTATAAACATTTCATGTTTTGCTAATGAGACCATTGACTTCAGATTGAAAATGAGACCGTTGAATTCAGATTGACTTCCGATTGATGCGATTGTAACACAAATTGTAGATGTTTTAAGTTGTGAAGAACCGTCAGATAGCGAAGACAATAATGACGACGAAGGGGAGACGGCCAATAGAAACTTTGAAAATGATGACAGAGATGGGAAAAGAAATGTCACAACAAGGAAATAGTTGAGAGGAGATCGGGTTACTATGGAATCTGTTCGCAAATATAAGAACCTGCTTTCAGTTGCTGCTTCTCAATTTCTGTCTGACGCCTTACGATTCTTCATGAAAGGAATGGAGTCTAAGAAAAGGAAACAGATGCTTCGAAAAGAATTGTCGTTCAGTACAGATGAAACTTTTCTTGAGAGACTGAGAAATGATGAGGGAATGTACAAAAAAGCGTTCAGATACCCTGGTAATAATATGTTTTACATCACTTTTAACACACAAGCCTTTTCTTCCTTTGTCTGTCCATGGTTCGGATTTGCCCCTGATTGCTACATTTTACATTCCAGAACTCTTACTGGGGAGTTCCAACCATTTAATGACAGTGAAAGCCTGAATGTAGTTCACGATAGTGATCAAGAAGAATCCTCTTATGAATAGGAAGGTAATGATTCAGGAGATATCGTTGGTATAGGTAATGAAGATGATGATGTGGAAGAGGATGGAGGAGATGAATCTGACGAATAATAATATAAGATTGACTTGTTTTAAAATTAAAAAGACGAAAAGGAAAAAAGAGAAAGAGCATTATTAGTGATCATTAATTCTACATGAATCATTACAATGTTTCATAGTTCAACCAATCAATTTTCATGTATTCCTTCATCCATCAATGGATCATATCCAGCTTCATTAGCTAATAATTGATACAATTTTACACCTAATTCAACAAATTACGCTTGCAGGACGTGTGGGCGGACTTCGTCGGCAGAGTAGGACAATGGTAGGTGACAGTGATAAATTTCCCGATTTATCTAGTCACGGGGTGTTAAGTGATATAGGTGATTCTGGTGGTGTACATGTATAGGAAACGCAATGATATTGTTGTGGCTGGAATATCGTTACCTGTCTATACAATTGCTTGGGATGGTAATGATGATGAAAAATTGATGATCATGGCTTGTTCATAGTAGGTACTGCGGTTACTGCGCTTGCTGCGGGTATTGTTGATGATGTCGAAGCTGGTGTCGGGGGTTTTCATGGTGATGATGTTGCTGAAGAGTTTTTTAATTTTCGGGTTTGGTTCAAAACATCTTTATCTTACTTTGCCTTGATAGTGACGTTTGATTTGACAACTTTCATGACACTATTCACTGTACTATAAGTGTCAATTACAGTACAGAACAACAAAATCGTACTTTCGCGAAAACTTACTTTCTTTTCCCTGACAGTGATGTATGATTGGACAAATTTCATGATGATATTCACTGTACTGCAAGTTTTCATTACAGTACAAAACAAGAAAATTGTACTTACGTGAAAACATCTTCAAAAATCAAAGCAAGAAATGCCTTCTTGAATGAATAGCAAAAACGTAGGACTTTCTTCTGGTGGTAATAGACATGCATCCATCCCGACACAACCATCATCATCAATAGCACCTGGTCTCAGTAATGGTAATTATGGTGGTAATAATGGACTTGGTACCACCGATGGAACATGAAGACCAGGAGGAAAAGTAGAAAGTCAACATCATCATCAAAATTTATGTTCGCGGCTTTAATATTAATGGGTGTGTAGGAACGATATGTAAAACATATCTGCCTTTCTGTACCAATAAAACTTTCAAACACCGTTGGATCCAGGCATGGATTGTGGTGTCTACAACACAAACAACGCTTTAGAACGTCCAATACAAATAAGATACCACCTACAGAATAAAAATTTCGTACACCGTTGTGAGCCGGGACAGGATTGTGGTGTCAAACCAATATTGACTGTTGGCAGCATGGTATGATTTTTCTCGTATGAAAGAAAAACAAGGAGACCAGAAACCTTTTAAAATAGAGTAAATCTATGAGCGATCAAAACAGCGTTGCAGAATCTATATCACTTCATATTGCATATTATGTTCTACCCACAAATTACCTTACCCAATCGTTTTTATACATTTTTATTTCCGCAAATATAAGCTCTGCTTCATCTTGAAAACATACAAAAAATTGAAGGTGTTCATCTCTACCTCAGTTACGGCACTTTCTGTCAACTGTCATTATGAAAGTTAACAACCATTCTTCACCATTCGCAGCAACAATCTTTATACCTCCCACAAAACCTCCAGGCCTTCATCGAATCATCAATTACTCACAACCAGGTACTTCTATTTTAAATAGTGACCAATTTCAACAATTTACTGCCTACTTGACCAATTTCACTGGACGAACACTGAGATCAATAGATGATATTTTGCTATCAATTGTATGGATTGTGGTGCCCACCCACAACAAAAACACGGCGTTACAACGCCCATTGAAAATACCAGACTACCTACGGATTATTGACCGTGTATACCAAACTGGTCCCGTGCCAGTTCAATTTATGATCATTGTAAATCTCTACATGTCGTGAGAAGGATCTATTATTTTATGCTGGACGCATTATTGTTTTGACATAATGAGTTAAAATGCTAAACACACACATGTCTTAATTTTTAATCTCACAAAATGGTAAATGGAACGCAATGATTCTAAAATGGTAATAAAAAGTAAAACGGGAACTGACACAATGACGTTAGAATGCTAATTACATACATGTTTTAATTTGTAATTTTTCATCTCTATCACTCCCTAATACAAATCCATTACTCATTATCATCTTCAAAACAACTGTAAACTTCTCCCTTTGGTCTGTGAAATCTATTTACATAAAAAATGTCTGATGTCCATTCACATTCTTCACCCCTAACTTGTTCAATCTGTTCATTTCTGCCCACTGTTTCAGATATCAAACTCATCGCCCTATCCGCACGAACAACGTGGACTAGGCCCCTAACACTATCCATGGGAATAAGTCGAAACTTCTTACTTGAAAAAAGCTTCCCCTCTTCTCCTTTAGTCCGCTTCCAGTTCAATCCAACGCAGGTTAAACACCTATCAATTCCATTCACACCCACATCATTTCTACTAATCACTTCGTAAAACTACGAAAGTATGCTCTTTGTCTGTTAACATGTTCTGCATTTCGGATTTTATCTTGAAGAATTTCAGCACCTTTGCATACCATATTTCCATATGCCCTTCCGGGATATCTTCACCTTTTGATGCATACCCTTCCACCATTACGTTGTCCAATCGTGGTACTTTTGAACGATAGAATTTTTCTTTGCAACTATTCTTTCTAAAACTCTATATGATGAATTTTGTAGATAAATGTATTTGCTTGTTTCACTCATATATTTTAGCCCGAGAACTTGGTATCCAGACACGTATGCAGATGCAGTAAACTGAATTGTAGTATTCATGGAGTCAATAATAGAAGAAACCATGTATTTCACTTGATCCTTAATCAGATTTATAATGGATTGTAAACCATATTCACCCAACACACTGATTACATTATTAAACTTGTGGCTTTCGAAATTATCATGATGTATACCCCGTTTACGAATGTATGAATTACTTTCAGTTGAACACAGCTACATTAATGTTACACAAAAACCACTTTTAACAAGGAATCCTGCGTCCTCCTCGACTGCCTGTATTCGGCATGCATTTGTTTTCTTCACTGGAACTACTCACTGATTGGATGTTACGTGACTGTTTCTCTACACTCTTTCAAACGGTTGCGAAGATACATGAGTTTTCCCAAGCACCCTTTCCATCCGTCTCCCTTTACGCCTCAGTCATTGCTGTGCCAGTTCGTTTCGAAGTTATTTTATAATCTTCTTCAAAGCTCGTATGCGATGCTTCATACGACCCACTGTCATTATACTCTATGCCACTTGTTATTTTTAAATCAACAACGAATTGACCTATCAGATGGCATTTTGCTGTTCCCATACCTGAGGCTTGGTATTTTTAAATAACTTACGCCCAATTCTCTTCAAACTTTTTATGCGATCCGATACATCCCTCAGCTCTGACTGACTTCAACCGGGAACTTTCTGTCTTCTATAAACAATATCAACAAGTTCAAATTACATTGTAAATAAAGTGGTAATTGGAGCTCTATTGAACTACCTACAACATGTATCTAGTTAAGCCCCTAGAAATGGTGATACCATATCCACAGTCTTTATATCAACTGATTTGAGCATTCCAATTAGTCCGTCGTCCATAAAAATAACGCTTAGTCTTTCTCCTGTAAACCCTTTGGAAAAGTCAATGTGTAGACCATAACCAGGGGAGAAAATTTCTACTTCCCGTAGGAAATTGTTCAGAAAATGTAGAACGGATTTCCAAATTATATAATATTGGCGACCCTCCCCAAATGCAGTAAGCATCGCCATAATCCTTCTTTCCCTATCTTTGATCGTCTTTGATGAGCATTCCTTTAACGTTCTGGAAATACGCAGTCGAAAATTATGTAGATATTCAAACCAAAAAATAGCATAAATGTCTACGGATTCGTGAATACCAACAAAGGGAAATTTTGAAAGGACGAGAGGGATTGAAATAATTGACAATGATTTAACCTTTTCATCATCGTCGCCGCATTTTACATTACTTCTAATTTAAATCAATAGTTGTCTCGTTTTCTCTGCTGTCCTCTCTAAGTCGTTCGTAGAGAACGGTAAATCATTCTTTTCTATAAGACATAGATGACACGGAGATTGGGTACTAGTATTCCGTTTCACACTGAGAAAATACTCAGCCTCAGGAACGTCTGCTACATACGAAGAGAGTAGTAGATGACAGCGAGGTTTATTTACTTCAATAGTTCTCATCGCCACTTCCTTCAAAGATAAATTATATAATGGTTGAAAAACAGCTTCAATGATTTCGTGAAGATCATGAAGTATACCTACACACCCTTCCTTTTCCATACTATTTCTTGTGATGTCTATGCCAAGTGGAAGCAGTCCCATCATTTTCATCTGTATTTTTGACTTCAAATGAAACAGGAAGAAATGCCACCACTTTATTTCCTGATGTAATATGCTTCTTCCTCCATTGCTCGTTAAACTTTTATAACGTTAAGTGCATAGGATAAAATGTCAAAGCAGATGCACGTAGTAATGTTTTAGATTTATCACTATACACTTGTAAAAGACCAATGAAAGATTGCTCTCCATCTCTAGATTCCTTTCTCCATGATATTCCTCTATCCGTGCATTTATGAATGTACAGTTTGGCTCTGGGAATGACCTCAACTCTTATATCCGAATTTTTCGGGTGGATTCGAACTGATATATTTCGTGATGGCTATGTAATTAGTCCCTCTTTAGGAGTCATTTCTATCTGAGATTGTAAAACGTTTACAGGATCTCTGGAATCCAACTTATATTGCACTCCTCTTTTAGACTGCCGTGTTTCCAGCTTGAATCCATCATTATCAAGTTTTATGAATGCTAGCATTTCCCGATATTGACGAATACTCTCCATATCCTGAAACGTTTTCACAAATTCTCCGGTGCTACATATTTTGTCTCTTATTACATTCAGTGCCTCATTACACCGCTTATCCCTGGCGCCCCTTCATAATATAAAAACATTCGAGAAAGAGCATCAAAAGATGGAGAAGAGGCATCATGTGCTCCTTGTTGAAAAGATGATAGATCATCTCTAAGATTTTCAGGGATTATCTCATCTGTTAATGAGCCGTAGTTGTCCCTGGATCCAGAAAAGTACTCAGGTTCAGGTGGTTTAGTGAACATTGCGTTGGTTACGCAGTCAATGGCAAGCCTGGATTAAATTCCAGCCATGGTTCGGGGAAACATTAGTGTACGATTAGTAGTTGAAGTTTTCCTTCTCTTGAAAGGTCAATCCACAGCACCAGAAAAATGACTTTTCATAACATGCGTGTCGACACCATGTTCTGTTCTTAAGGGAAAAGAGCAATAAACTCTTAGACAGTTTAACTCATTATTCATGAGGCACGGTCTTCAAGGTACTGATTTCACCCATCAAAGATTGTGTCTCAGGGAAATGTATATGAAGATAGCCGAAATTGTTATATTTAACCAGGGGCTAAATATAATTTGCGCCGTCCAATTTTTGAAATTTCAAACTTTTTATTAACCTAATTTTTTGAATACAGGGAATTTCAAGATAGGCTTCCATCATGGCATGGTGTCGTAAAGTAATATTTACCAAAAAGAAAACTTACTTTTCAGAATATCCCGAAATATATTTGGGTACCCCACATCGCAAGGTCATACAAAAATTTTCAAGAACCATTCCAAAGTGCTATTGGGTTCATTTCGGAATATATGAAAACATATTTGGCTCCAGAATCTCGGTGCTCCCCTGAAAAAAGGAAATGTATTCAAAATGCTGTTCGAATCTTTTTGAGACATTTCAAATATTATTTGGCTCTCGTTTTTTGGAGATCCACTAAATTATTTTCAAATTATATCCAAAATGGTAGTAAGCTCTTCTTGGAATATGTTGAAGAATATTTGGCTCCCATGCCTTGGAATTCAACTTAAAATTTCTCAAATGTTATCCAACATATTATTGGGTGCTTTTCAGGAAGTATCAAACTGGTTTCGAAAATGACAAAACAAATTTGAAATAAATAGACTTGTGAAATGAACCTAACATTTATGTTATATTTTCAAAATTGAAATAATGCCCAAGTTGATTCGAAAGATTACCAAAAACATTGAAACAAAATTACATTTCAGTTTTGAAACTTTGAAATGTTTTTTGGGGAATCCGAATTAAAAAGTTCCCAAATATTCCAAATATTCTCGCTTTGGTGTTTTTCGGATAATACAAATATATTTTGAGGGATCCAAATTACATTACACTCTAAATATTCCAAAACTTTCATGAAGTGGAATTATCAAATACCGTCAAAAGCATATTGGTTTTATTTGACTTGTTCAATGTATATTTCATGGTACCAAATATTTTTCGAGAAATGTTCAGTTGGGAGCGTTTTTGGGATCACTTTGATTTTGAAAGATACATACGTGTACAGCGATGAGCCGGACTGTGCGCTTCCTGATGATCAACGTCCCTTTGAACCTTCGGAACAGGTCACTGATGTAAACGTTACAGAGAATCGTTTGGTAACCTTATCAGAAAAATTGGAATTGACGCTGTAATTAAGGTAATCCGGATGTTTCGATCAGATACTTTCAGTGCAGATGTTGTTCGTAACCACATAACTGATTGGAATAAATGCATGTCAATTGTGCAGAGAACAGTGGATCGCAGTTTAATCGATGACGGATTTAAAAAAATGGAGGTATCATACCGTATTGTATCAGACGACAATAGAAAAGCTTTTCCACACAAAAAAGGCGTCATTGATGTGTTACGTACACAAATGAATGTCGCTAGTGCCAAAGATATGAAATTTAAACCTTATTCCAACAAGGTTGACCGTGATTGTATCTTACATCCGCTGCACTCCGAATTCTTTGCACAGTTGTACATGTCCATAAGAAACCAGTTAATGACCAATTACAAGTCTTCAATTGAATGGAATTAAAGTAGAGACACGTCGCCGAATTCCTTTGTTGCAATGTTACATATATATATATATATACCTATAAAACAGCAACAACTTTTAAGTCGCAATCCATAGTTGGTTATCCCATACATGTCACATTTTTGAATATGTCCGTACAATTCAGACGTTTTCTGATAGACCATGGTTATAATTTATTTGACTTTCTTCCTGTTGGGTTACAAGGATCACAGTCACAGAAAGTTTTAGAGGACTACTGCGGAAATAGTGACACATACAGTGATGACATTATTGCGATTGACGATCACGTCCCACTGACCTCGTCAATGCGAGGTCGAGATGATAAAATGTTTTCGTTGCATGACGCAATGACAACGGTTATTGCGCCGTTGATTGGAAATTCCATGGAAGGCTTTACAGTATTTATAAAGAACAAGATGAAATGGAACTGCTTCCGTGTCATAGTGCCATACTGCTGTGACATATCAGAAATCAAAAACCTGTATGGGGCTCTACATAAATTTACCACCACACGTCCATGCGTGAGATTCTTGGGAACTTCAACCGATTTCAAGACAGGTCCAATATCTGCAATATCGCCTCCCAGTCCGTTGACTATGTACGAAGCAGAAAAGATGCCGTTAACCATTCGTTGAAATCAGAAAATACATCGTCGTCAACAGCAGAGAAGAATTGTTTACGAATGGAAGCACAAAAATTATGCAGGACATTTCTGTTGCACTATGGGTCCCATTTCTGGAGAAGCTGGGGAAGAGACATACGCACCTACTTCTTCCAGGTGTGTTCTCAATGTTCACGTATGAACCATTTCAAAAACTTCATCTCGCTACTTCTGAAGCAATCAAAATTTGTTTCATGACATATATGTCAAGTCCATTCCTAACTATGAAATGCATGGACAAGCGGAAGAACGGGAAACAATTTCAGACACAGCTCGTGGCGATATTTCTGGCTTGTACTTAACTCTTCGCTGCAATAGAAAACCAGTTCGGTGCACCCGGGTTTCATGTTGACTTTTCAACAATGGATAAACCCCAACAGCTGAATGGTTTCTTCCTAAGTACTTCAATTCGAGGAATGTTGGAGGGAAAAGATTACAAATTTTTGGATATGGTTTTCCATTTTGTGGCAGGATATATCGATAGAGTTACTGGTTCTCAGGATGATTCTCATTTGACAAAGACTTGCACAAATTACAAAACATTGATGCAAGATTTTCTATACGACAATAATTCCCTCGGATGGTCACAGGAATCGATAGCTTACATCGAGGACAGAATTACTATCCTCAAATTGCAATGCATAGAAACATTTCGGAAACATTGCGATATTGGAATCCACACATTGAAGTTACATTTATTAGAACACGTGGTAGAAGATCTCTCTAGGTCTGGAAGTCTAAATATTATTGATTTATCATCTTATGAGCACTTCCATACATTCTTCAAACAGTCATATAGGTCTACTTCCAAAAGGATGGCAACCAGAATGGATGAAACGGTGAAAAATATGGGACCAACAATTTCAAATATACGTCGAAGTTCAACACATGTTGCGTTTCTAAAGCAAAGTTCAATCCAGATTGATATACCTCATTCGAAAGGTACGACTACTACGGCTAAAGGTAGAACACAGTTATCACCATATTTGGTACGGGACGGTATTTCTGTTAGGTTGCAACAAATTGTTGCCACAAGACAAAGAATTGGAATGTGTGACGAATCCATAACACAAATTCTTACTCCAATATTGAAAAACTTGTCACGAACCGGTCTTACAGTCTTCACGGATCTCGTTCAGACGTACTTCCGAAACCACGATCTGTTGCTTACAAAATCCGAGATTTACCTCACATTTGTCAAGTCAGGGTACATAGTTGGCGGACATCTTCCAACGTTGAAACATTATGACAGTTATAGAAATATTGTGAATTACAAACCTCCTCCGCCACATCGCCGTAAAAGGCAACGCATATTTGCCTCAACACAGTTCGGTCCGAGCAAGAAGAAAAGGAATAGATTCGTCCTTATAAAAGGTGGTTACGGAAGTAGTCCCGTTTACTATATAGCAAATGTCCTCCTTCTATTCCATACGAAACAATACCGTACTATGGACGGGAAGAATTTGTCTTTCGTAAAATACATGTAATTCATTCGGCCTCTGGACAATGTCGATAAAGTTCTGAACTGCATATGTCTTCGATGGGCTACATCAGATGAGGTTGACTACACAATAAATGGCACCGACACAAGTTCGGTGGAACATATGTTAAAAACAGGAGAGCGGTACGATATAATTGATTTCGATACCATATGTTCATATCTACATGTATTGCTGTCAAATTTTGGAATTAATTAGTTCATTAAACGGTTGCCATGTCCGAAGAAACGGTTCTACATTAATTGTTTTTACAGGGAAAGGGATTCGTTCATATCTCTAACTACTGGTACTGACGAGGATGAAGAAGATAATTACCTCACGTAACATGGTAGTATACATTAATTTAGGTCACATTACATGTTCTGTCATTCCAAATCTCTGCCCCTATTTCCATGCACTTCAATACCTCCTCCATCTTCAAACGAAGCACTTCGTTCTGGTCCTTCGTTGTACGGCTTTCCGAGTTTATCAATACTTTTCCAGTCGGACGCTATTTATGCTACATAGAAGTCATGAATAATTCCACACTGCGTTGATTCACTCAACAGTTGCCATGGCCGAAGAAACGGATCTACATTAATCGTTTTTACAGGGAAACGGATTTGATCAGATCTCTACCTACTGATAATGACGAGGATGACGTAGATAATTTCCCCACATAACTTGGTCGTATACATTAATTTACTTCACATTACATGTTCTGTCATTCCAAATCTCCGTCCCTATTTAAATTTACTTCATTACCTTCTCCATCTTCAAACAAATTACTTCGTTCTGGTCCTTCGTTGTACGGATTTCCTATTTTATCAATACTTTTCCAGTCAGACGCTGTTTCTGGGACATAGCAGTCATGAATAATTCCGTACTGCGTTCCGATGTACTGTCGGAATCAGGTTGACTGTACGGATATAAAATGTTTGTTCGGACTTTTCGTGGTAAGAATTATTGTGGCGTCACGTTCCATTTCTTTGAACATACGTTCTTCCTCTCCCTCTACGAATTCAGGTACTTCAAACTCTTCAGGACCAATTATTCTACATAGCTGCTTATTTTACCTTCGAACTGTTCCGTCGCCAGTTCTACATACTTCAAAAACAGTTGGCTGAATTCTTTCTGACGACCTCTTTCATGATATTCCTTCACAATAAGCAGTTTGACACAGCTTCAAATCTAAGCATCTTCGCGATGAATACTCATTACAGTCCCTTCCACAATGTCCCCTTCTTCTTCTCCCGGGATATATCAAATGAAATCATGCAATACCGCAGGACCAATCTTATTTCTAAGCAGATTCAACATTTCTTCATCGTCGTCATGTCGGTCAACGTAACGGTCAACAGAATTTCCACATTCTCGTAATTAAATATCTGAGAGGTCCGCAGTACGCCACCATGACATGTCTTACACACTGTTTCTATTGGATTTCATTATTTTTCTCTTTGCAACAGCAATTTCTGCCTCCCTTCATTCCGTTTCACCGGATTCTTTCAAATTGAATCGGGATAGTAGAAAGCCATAGCCATGCCATGTACTTCAAAGAATCTGTCTTTTGCAGATCTTTTCCTTCCACTGCAAAAATCAGATAACAACTTTCTCGAATGACTCTGTGAAGTACCAACTTTCGATAGCTCTTCAACAACGTCATCCATCATTTCTTCTGTCCGATATATGTTTACGCTTTCACCACATGAAATTTCAGCTCTAAGTAATGAACATATGATATCTTTATCGCTGTTGATGGAGGAGATATATATGTTGTTTCCACTGCAGAGAAAGGTCATTGGTGTTGGTACAATCATTGAACCGTCAAACCGTTTTATGACATTCTCCATTACAATGTCTGCTCTGTTCGTCCAGTTTCTACCATTTTGCTCATTATATGGGTCCAATTCATACGTCCCCTTGATTACCACTTTTCCATTCTCAGGTCTACTGCCAGTACAATTCCCAAATATTTAGTGGGAACTTGCCTTATCATCCTCTCGACATACTTTTCACAAATCTTGTTGTTATCTACAATCTTTTGAGGAAGTCTTAGATTCAAAACTTCTAAACTCTGCACCGTTCCTTTTACTTCCAAATTCTTACAATAAAGTTTCATAACTTCTGATTGTAGAGCCTTGACTGAAACCTCATTACTCATCACCTCCCGTGCTTTCTCATTGGCCGAAACCTTGTACTCATTCATCAACACAGAAAGTCTTGTGTTTTCCGCAGTTATTTTTCGAACATCTTCTTCCGGCTGACATAAATCTTCCAAATGTACTTCTTCTTGTACTGAAGAAAGTTATACCGATGCAGCATCCACACCGGTAGCGTTTCTACCATTTTCCCCAGTATTTACAATCACATCACTATCTGTTCTGGAATCCATATCCTTCGTGTCGAGATTGTTCACTTCATCAATACAATTATAGATGAAGATTCGATTATCCCTGTTCTGCTAATTCTACCATTAAACCGTCTTCTGTTTTCACGAACTACACTAATCCTCCCCTCTACCTCGACCTCGACCAACACCGCGCCTTTCCACAAGAATGTTATAACTAGGCCTACAGATTTCATCTACCACATCGTCACTTCCGCAACTACCAGCTCTCGCACCTTTCGACGAAGGTTACGAATTCCCACTCTTGACCCTGACAATCTTTCCGAACGTTTCCCGGCGCCGCTGCGATTCCCCATATGTCATATCAGAACACTAAATGAATCGCAATAAGTTGGAGATTAACTTTTATTCCTGGTACAATATTATCTTCAACATTCGATAATGTAACAAGTTCCGACATAGGATGAAACTACATGTAACGGATATGATAGTAGATGTGTACAACGTGCAGTCAAAACTGCACTACACTATGTATCTGGTAGACACTGTGTGCTATTTCCACACCATGTGGACTTCGATGTTTTGCAGTAAACCAATCAATTAATTGATTTCCCGTAAAACCTTCCACTCCATATGGTCATTGCAATTTTGCGGAAAATCGATTTTTTGATTTTTTGCAGCAAAGAATCAATTGATTACCCGCAATATCGCAATGACAATATAGAGTGGGAAATTTATGATTTCTGTACCTTATTTTATTCCATTCCAAATACAGCCTGTATAACACAGGCTGTATATTATACGAATATCACGTACACACTCTTTAAAATAAGACATTATGAATAGCTGCTTCCAATAAATTAATCTACTCCCCATGGTATCACTCACTTAGCTTACCGTACCGTGTTTATGGGAACGATCATTGATCAAATTCATAATCAGAATGTGGCTACTACAATAGTGGAAACCACTTTCCACCCATGTGTTTGCATCATCTATAACATCATGGTGAAAACGTGAGCCACAACTAGTCTATTTCTAACTGTGTCTCTTCTTCATTGCAAATCCTAGTATAAAATTTTGCATATAGGCTACTATTCTCGAAACTGAACGCTCTCAACAAAACATGCAGTATAAATTGTAATATCGGAAACAATAACTAACAAATTGACTGTACTAGTGATCATTTTACAAAGTACTTGAAATTTATTGACTTTATAAGAGGTTTTATTTCTTCAATATCAGGATACACTAACAAATAGAAACAAGACAGGGAGAAGATAAAAATGAGTTGAACATTTGTTTGATTTCAACTCCACTACTTCCCATACATTTCATTCAACGATTCACTTCCTTTGCCGACAATACTTCACAATTTCAGCCGTAATCTATACACAGCATTCATCTGACGGTACTTGCTTTGAAAATAATCTTGCATCAAAGTCAGCGTCGCAGATGATGTTAATAACTTCTCCCACCTCCTTCCTTCCAACAAAAGATTCTATGATAATTAAAGATACAGCCAACGACTTGTTTAGCA
The DNA here is from genome assembly GCA_032358235.1 of Odonthalia washingtoniensis. Taxonomy (NCBI): domain Eukaryota; phylum Rhodophyta; class Florideophyceae; order Ceramiales; family Rhodomelaceae; genus Odonthalia; species Odonthalia washingtoniensis. Next base: position 16,375 of record JAULBU010031320.1, read on the forward strand.
CACCAGCTTTGCTCTTTTTCATTTCATGTCCCATTTACGTTAAGGACGATACGTATTTAGCTAT
>JAULBU010031331.1:0-16434 GCA_032358235.1 Odonthalia washingtoniensis
GGTTCTTGGTCGCCAGCGTGGACGTCCAGGGCGGCAAGAACGCCCGCTTCAGTGTTCAGGTGCACGCAATCGGCCCGCATCAGGAACAGTGGCTGGTCGACCGCTACGACATCCGCGAGTCGAAGCGGGAGGGCATGGGCCAGCAGTTTGCGCCGATCGACCCCGCGCGCTATGCGGAGGACTGGGACGTCCTGACCGAGCGGGTGGTGCAGTCAACCTATCGGACCAGCGACCCAGACCGCGAGATGCGGATCAAGCTGACCGTGGTCGACACCGGCGGCGAGGGCGAGATGTCAGACAAGGACGCTGGCGTGACCAACCACGCCTATGCCTGGTATCGCCGCCTGCGCAAGGCCGGCCTGCACAAGAAGGTGTGCCTCTACAAGGGGCGCGGCGGCCTGCTGGACTGGTTCATCAAGGAGACGATGGTCGGCGGTTCACAGGGCAAGGGGGATGTGCCGCTGCTGACGGTGGCCACGAACCGGGTGAAGGACATCGTGGACGCGAACCTGCAGCGCGCCACACCAGGCCCGGGCTACTACCACTTCCCGCCGCCCAAGGATCCGGTGCACAACCCCGAGGGCTGGTTGCCCAAGTCGTTCTTCGATGAACTGAAGGCCGAGGTGCGCGGCGACAACGGCGTCTGGGAGCAGATCAAGACCCGCAACGAGACCTTCGACCACTGCGTGATGATCCGCGCCGGGTGCCTGTTCCTGAAGGTCGACAAGCGCACCTTCTGGGACAACCCGCCGGCCTGGGCGCTGCCGTTCGCGCTGAACAGCGACAGCGTGGTCAGGGAAGTGCGTCAGGTGGAGCAGGCGGTGCGACAGGAACGGGCTGCGCCGCCGGTTCCTGCCCCCGAGCCTCAAGCACCACAGGCCCTGCGAGAGCGCCAGGTGCGCCGCTCGTCGTACCTGGGGTGAAGCGGTTGGCCTGGTAGGCATCGTAGGCAAAGCGCACCGCGGCGCGGATGCCGCGCGAGGCGTTGCCGTCGGCGCCCAGCACCTTGGCCATTTCGAAGGTCATGTCGTCCAGGCTGACCGTGCGCGGCCGCACGGCGTCGATGAACGGCTCGGTCTTGGGGCCGGGGATGGCGATTCTCATACTTACCTATGGGGTATGGGATCAGGCCGTCGCCGGCTCGCGGGCGCGGTCGATCTGGTCGCGCATCCACTGCACACCGCCCAGGCGCTCCAGCTTCTCGCGCTGGGCCTTGGTGCAGCGCATCTCCACGCGCTCGGTTTGCCGTACTTCAGCCGGCAGCGCCGGCCGGCCCCTGGCCTGATAACGCTGCAGCGCATAGCCGACTGCCTCCACAGGAGACGCGCCGGCTTTGTCCTGTTGCCGGCGAAAGTCGCGCCCGGCGGCTGCGCACGCCTCCGAGAAGGTTCCAGGGATGACATGCGGTGTGGGCTTGATGCCGTTGTACCCGTCCCAAAACGCGGCGCGGTGTCCTGCACCGCTGCGCTGCCGGCCTTCGTGGTAAAGCTCGCTGCCCATGTCGCCAGCCAGCTTGAGCATGGTTGCGTACATCGCCTGATGCTGCGGTTGCTTGGATCGGTATGCCATGTGTTGCTCCGTGATTGAGCCTTTAATGTACGGCAACAATACGGAGTCAACAAGCCTTTTCTGTACGGCAAACATCAGGTGTCACCTCTGGGGATGGGAAATCCAGACTTGAACTATACGTACTATTTCTTGGCAACGAAATAGCAGCGCAGGACTTTTTCGCGCGCACCTCTGACACTTCGGCCCACTATGGCCGTCACGCAAGAACAGATCGATGCGCAGAAACTCCGGGTCGATGGGTTGAACCAGATGATCACGGACGGGGTGCGCCAGGTGACGCTGGGAGACCAGACGATCACCTACAACACCACCGACTCGCTGATTCGCGCGCGGGATGACGCCCAGGAGATCCTGACCGCCATGGAGGCCAAGCTTGCCGGCACGGCACGCTCGGGCCGCCAGACGCAGCTGGTGTACGCCGGCCGGGGGGTGTGGTGATGGCAGGCGTGCAGGCTCGGCGCAAGCCCACCAAGGCGGCCATGGCCGCTGCTGCCCAGAACCGCTACGACGCGGCTGGCAACGGCCCGCGCATCCGGCGCTGGAACCCGCCGGCTAGCGGCCCCCAGAAGGCCCTGGAGGGCTTCGAACGGATGCGCAGCCGCGTGCACGACGCGGTGCGCAACGACTGGGCCGCCGAGAGCAGCACCCAGAAGTGGGTGACCAACCTCGTCGGCACGGGCATCCGCCCGCGCTTCAAGAACAAGCGCCACCGCGTCATCTGGGACACCTTCGTCAAGACGGCCGACGCCGACGGCGTGCTGGATGCCTACGGGCTGCAGGTTCTGACCGGGCGCGGCCTGTTCGACGGTGGCGAGGTGTTCCTGCGCCGCCGCCCACGCTCCGCTGACAGCCCGCTGGACATCCCAGTGCAGGTTCAGGTCATCGAGAGCGAGTTCTGCCCGATGTTCGACGCCGACGTCTGGCCGGGCCTGCCGCTGGGCAACAAGATCAAGCAGGGCATCGAGTGCAATCGGTTCGGCGCCCGCATGGCCTTCTGGTTCTACCGCGAGCATCCGGGCGACGGCGCGGTGACGCCAGCGCGCGACCAGTTGGTGCGCGTGGCCGCCAGCCAGGTCGCCCATGTCTACGAGGTCAAGCGTCCCGGGCAGCTGCGCGGCGTCTCGCCGCTGGCCACGATTCTCCTGCGCCTGCGCGATGCCGGCGACCTCGAGGGCGTGACCATGGACCGCCAGAAGATCGCGAACCTCTTCGCGATGTTCATCACGCGGGCGCTGCCCGACAGCGACGACATCGAGATCGACTCGCTGACCGGCCTGCCTAAGTTCTACGACATCAAGGGCATCCAACCGATGGCCGCCCTGGAGTCGGGCATCTCGCAGGAACTGCGCCCGGGCGAGGACGTCAAGTTCGCCAACCCGCCTGGCCCCGGCGTGGGCTTCGATGAGTTCCTGCGCCGCAACCACCTGGGCAACGCGGCGGGCCAGGGCCTGCCGTATGAGCTCATGTCGGGCGACATCAAGGACGTCAGCGACCGCACGCTGCGGGTGCTGATCAATGAGTTCCGCCGCTACTGCCAGCAGCGCCAGTGGATCACGCTGATCCCCCAGGCCTGCCAGCGCATGCTCGACTGGTGCATGGATGCGGCCGCCATGGCCCGCATGCTGCCGCTGGGCCAGCTGGCCGAGGCCAAGGCCTGCACCTGGGCGCCGCAGGGTTGGGAGTACATCCACCCGGTGCAGGACGCGCAGGGCAAGAAGATCCTGCGGGATGCTGGTGTGATCAGCACCAGCGCCTGGATCGCCGAGCGTGGCGATGAGCCCGAGACCGTGTTCGATGAACGCGAGAAGGACGCCGAAGAGGAAGAGCGCCGCGGCATCAAGCTGGCCGCCGACGGCACGCTGCTGGAAGACGCGGAAGACCCGGTCGACCCGAACGCCGACGACACCGTGCCGACGCCCGCACCGGCGCGCCGGCCCGCGCGCCAGGCCCAGGCCGGCCTGGACCGCCAGGTGCTGAACCTGCTGACCGAGGTGCTGGCCCGCCGCGACCCGCCGCAGGGCCCGTCGGCGATCGAAGGCACGGTGAACTCGCTGGTCGACATCGTGGCCGGCATGCAGGCCCAGACCGCGGCGCTGGCCACGGCCATGGCCGGCCTGGCGCAGCAGCTGGCCGCCCGGCCCCTCAACACCACCGTCGAGGCGCACATGCCCGCGCAGGCCGCGCCGGTGGTGCAAGTCGACAACCACATGCCCGTCGGCCCCGCGCCGGTGGTGCAGATCGACAACCACGCGCCGGCCCAGCCGGCCCCCGTGGTCCACATCGACAACCACGCGCCGGCCCAACCGGCACCTGTGGTGGAGGTCACCAACGTCGTGCAGCCGGCCGAAGTGATCGTTGAACTGCCTACCCGCGAGACCATTTCGGACATCAAGCGGGATCAGGACGGGAACATCGTGAACGTCAAGCAGACCGAGCGCACTATCAACTAACCGGAGCGGCCACATGCCCATCATCTCCACCGATATCAAGTACCGTCTGAGCGGCGGCGGCAGCAACACCGACCCGGCTCTGAGCCTGGGCGGCGCCAAGTCATCGACCGACATGCCGAGTGGCCTGCTCGACACCGTGACCAGCGGAGAGGCCGCCTCGGGCGATACGGAGTACCGCGCTTTCTACGTGCACAACGCGCATGCCACGCTGACGCTGGAGGCGGCCAAGTTGTGGATTCAAGCCAACACGCCCAGCGCCGACACCACCCTGGAGGTGGGCCTGGGCACCAGCGCGGTCAACGCCACCGAGCAAACCGTGGCCAACGAGGGCGTGGCCCCCTCGGGCGTCACGTTCGTGGCCGCTGCAGACGAGGCCGGCGCTATCTCGCTGGGCGACATTCCCGCCGGCCAGCACCGCGCCGTGTGGATCAAGCGCATCGTGTCCGCTGCCGCCGCCGCGTCGAACGACACCGCCAACCTGCGCGTCAAGGGCGACACCGCCGCGTGATGCCATGAGCGCCAGCCTGGTCGTCGTCTACGCACGCAGCCACTCGCTCGGTGGCCTGCTGATTCGCCACGCGGATCGGTTCGGCCGCTGGTCGCACTGCGGCGTGGTCACGCCCGAGAACACGGTGATCGAGGCTCGCGCACTCCACGGTGTCGTGGAGACCGAGGCGTCGGAGTTCTATGCGCGCTACCCCACGGTCGAGTTTAAGAACGTGCCGTGCCCAGACCCCCTGCGCGGCGTCCTGTGGGCCTGCAATCAGGTTGGCAAGGGATATGACTATGCGGCGCTCGTTGGGCTCGCCCTGCGCCGCGGATCGTGGGCCGATGAGGACCGCTGGCACTGCAGTGAATTGGTCGAGGCCGCCCTGGTGCAGGCCGGCAAGCGTCGGTTCATCGACGCGCCCGCGGTCATCAGCCCAAACCTTTCATACATGGTGATCTGATGGGAACCTCCCTCAACCGCCGCTGGTTTAACGTCGCCAGCGCGCCTGGCTCGGGCAACGTTGCCTGTGGCTCGGCCCTGGCCGGCTATCTCGGCCTCGGCTCCGCGCAGGGCGGCATGACCTTCGATGGCGTGACCTTTCTCGACGGCAGCTCCTGGGAAGTCCGCAACGGCTGCACCTACACCCACGGCACGACCACGCTGTCGCGCGGCACGCTCGAAGAAAGCAGCACCGGCTCGGCGATCAGCCTGTCGTCATCCACGACCGTGATGCTATCGGTGTCGGCGTTGAAGATCAGCGCGCTTGATCGGCTGATCAAGTACGGTGCCGCCCGCGCCAAAGGAAACGCGAGCAATCAAACGCTTTCGTCACTTTCAACCTTCACCCGCGTGACCTGCCTTACACAAGAGTTTGACGAGGCCGGGTTCTGGGACGACACCAACAAGATATTTAAGCCCACCCTGGCGGGCCGTTACATGATCATCGGCCAGGTTTCCGTCAGCGGCATTGACGATGCAAAGCGGATGATTCTGCGGGTCGGTATTGACCCTGCGGGCAGCACGTCGCTGTCTTCAAGCAACGCACAGAGTTTCGACCTGTTCCGAGGCTACTCGTCAGTGGCGAATGGCTTTGTTGGTGGCGCCGGTTCGGCTGTTGTTTTGGCTGACGGAACATTGTCGATAGGACTTTTGGCGTGGCAGGACTCGTCGGCCTCGGCTGTGATCGACGCCTCTGCCAATCTGTGCAACTTCCACGCCGTCTATCTCGGCCCGGCGGTGTAAATCATGATCGCTCAAACCCTTGCGTATATGTTCCCGGGCATCGACCTTGAGCGGGAATGTTTGATCGAAGACGACGGCGACGGCCCGCGTATCGCCCTATGGAATCGCTCAGAGCAGCAGCCCACCGCCGAGCAGATCGCCGCCGCCGTTCACCCCGCCGCCGTGGCAATCGCTGCGCAGCGGATCAAGGTCGACCGCGACCGCCGCAAGCTGGCCGGCACGCCGGTCGGCGCCAACACCTTCCACTCCGACCCCGACAGCCGCATTCAGCAGATCGGCCTGGTGATGATGGGCGCCGCGCTGCCGACCGGCATCATGTGGAAGACCGTGGGCGGCGCCTTTGTGGAGATGACGCCGACGCTGGCCGGGCAGATTTTCCAGGCAACCGCCGCCCGCGACGTTGCGCTGTTCGCCGCCGCCGAGGCGCACATTGCCGCCGCTGCCGCGAGTGAAGACCCGCTGGCCTACGACTTCTCGACCGGCTGGCCCGCCTGACGGATAGCAGCGCATGCTCGGCTTCGCACCGATCGCCGGCCTGCCGCTTGGCGGGCAACCGCAGGCGGCGGTCACTTCGGTCACCGCCGACCAGGCGCTGGTCTATGCCGTCAAGGTCTCGGCCACGGCAGACCGCTCGCTGGCCTATGGCGTTCGCGGCGCGGTCCAGCAGGACCGCTCGCTGGCCTGGGCGGTCAAGACCACCGTGCAGGCCGATCAGGCGCTGGCCTACGCGGTCAAGGTCTCGGCCACGGCAGACCGTTCGCTGGCCTATGGCGTTCGCGCTGCGGTCGAGCAGGATCGGGCGCTGGCCTATGGCGTCAAGGCCGCGGTCGCTGCTGACCGCTCGCTGGCCTATGGCGTGCGTAGCGCGGCCGCTGCAGATCAGGCGCTGGCTTATGCCGTCAAGAACACCGTGCAGGCCGATCAGGGGCTGGCCTGGGATGTGGCCTCGGTCACCTCTGTCCAGGCCGACCGCTCGCTGGCGTGGGAGGTCTTGAGCGCCACCAGCGTGGCCGCCGACATGCCCCTCGCGTGGTCGGTGCGCTCGACCGTCACCGCTGACCAGCCGCTGGCCTATGGCGTGCGTGGCACAGTCACCGCCGACCAAGCGCTGGCCTATGGCGTGCGCGGAGCGGCCACCGCCGACCAATCGCTGGCGTATGGCGTGCGCGCTGCGGTCGAGCAGGATCAGGCGCTGGCCTACGGGGTGCGCGACACGGTGACTGCTGACCAGGCGCTGGCCTGGGGGGTGGCCAGCAGCGTCGAGCAGGATCAGGCACTGGCCTGGACGGTGTTCGCGTCAGGCGGCGGCACGGGTGCCAGTGCTGCCGAGGTCGCAGAGGCGGTCTGGACTCGGGATATCGAGGGCGGCAGGACCGCCGAGCAGATGCTGCGGATCATCCTGGCCGCCGTGTCGGGCAAGACCGCCGGCATCGGCACCGACACCGAGCAGTACATGGCGCGCGACGGCACCACGCCGCGCATCACCGCCGAGTTCGACAGCGCGGGCAACCGGGTCGCCGTGGTGACCAATGGCGCATGACCAACTTCAAGGGTCAGCTGTTCCGCGGCCGCCTGTTCGCCGGCAGGCTGTTCCGCGGGCCCCAAGAGCCGCCGGCCACGGTCTTCCCAGGCCAGCCGTTGCTCGTCCCACGCCGTCGCCAGCGTCCGCAGCGGCGCGATCGGGATGACGACGTCCTGATGTTCCTCCTGCGCTGACCGAAATTTCGGCGCAGGACTTTTCGTTCCAACGTAGGCAGGATCCAACCATCATGAAAAATTGGTACACCATCACCAACAAGGCCGGTGCCGCGGAGATCTCGATCTTCGGGCCGATCGGCAACACCTGGGATGGCGAGGGCGTCACCGCCGCCAAGTTCATCAAGGACTTCAAGGCGATCAAGGCCGACGACGTCACGCTGACGATCAACAGCCCTGGCGGCTCGCTGTTCGACGGCCTGGCGATCTACACCGCGCTGGCCTCCTCGGGCAAGAACATCACCGCCAAGGTCATGGGCCTGGCCGCCAGCGCAGCCAGCGTGATCCTGATGGCCGCGAAGCGCATCGAGATGCCCAAGAACACGCACCAGATGGCCCACAAGGCCTCCGGTGGCGTGTACGGCACGGCCGAAGAGATGCGCGAGATGGCCGATGTGGTCGACTCGCTCGACAAGTCGATCATCGCCACGTACGCAGCCCGCAGCGGCAAGCCCGAAGACGAGATCAAGAACCTGCTCGACAAGGGTGACCTCTGGCTGACCGCCGATCAGGCCGTCGAGATGGGCTTCGCCGACGCCGCGACCGAACTGGTCAAGGTGACCGCCGAGTTCGACATGGCCGAGCTCCCCGATGCCGTGCGCGCATCGCTGCAGCCCGAGCCGGTGGCCCCGCCCGCTCCGGTGCCGGTCGCCGCGCCCGTCGCGCTGGCCGTCCACATTGAAGCGGCCGCTGCGGCGGCTGGCCTGGGCGAGTTCTCTGCGGTGTTCGCGCTGGACCCGAAGGTCACCGACCAGGCCACGGCCAAGGCCGCCATCGAGGCCGCGCTGGAGATCCGCGAGTTCGCCCGCGTGGCTAACCAGGCCGACCGTGCCGACCCGCTGATTCGGGCCCGCAAGACGCCCGACGAAGCCCGCGCCATCCTGATGGCCAACGAAGCGGCGGTCGATGAGGCCACCTTCATCGACACCGCGCCCACGGCCAAACCGATCAAGCCGGTGGATGAGTTCAAGACCACCAACCTGTGGAACCAGATCAACGCCATGCAGGCGGGGAGCCAGAAATGACTGTTTTGACCCAAGGCAACGAGTCCTACGAGTTCCTCCTGTCGGAGGCCAACGGCATGCGCTCGCGCAGCCAAGTCACCGTGACCATCGCCGGTGGCGTGGCGCTGCCGTCGGGCACCGTGCTGGGCAAGATCACCGCCACCAGCAAGTTCGTCAAGTACGACGAAGCCGGCACCGACGACGGCCGCCGGGTCGCCGCTGCGGTCCTGGGCACGCCCCTGGCCGGCACGAACGGCGACATCAAGGCCACGGTCTTCGAACGCGACTGCGAAGTCATCGGCGCCCGCATGACCGGCCTGGACGCCAACGGCACGGCCGACCTGAAGCTGCTGGGCGTCATCGTCCGCTGAACGCTTCGTTCCAACGAATCAACCGGAGATAGCACATCATGATGCTCAACGTGTTCGGCAGCGATGCCTTCCACTTCACCAAGCTGGTGGCAGCGATCAACCTGATCCCGCATCAGCCGACCCGTCTGGGCCAGATGGGCCTGTTCCGCTCCGAGGGCGTCGACACGCTGACCGTGGCGATCGAGATGGAGAACAACGTCCTCACCCTGGTGCCGACCGCCTCGCGCGGCGCACCCGGTGTGGTCAAGGGTGTCGAACGCCGCAGCCTGCGGGACTTCCGCACGGTGCACCTGCCCCAGCGGGTGTCGGTGATGGCCGACGAAGTGTCTGGGCTGCGCGCTTTCGGTAGCGAGAGCGAAGAAGAACTGGCCATGGGCCGGCTCAACAAGAAGATGGCCGTGGCCCGCCGCGACCTCGACATCACGCACGAATTCCAGCGCATGGGCGCGCTGAAGGGCATCGTGTACGACGCTGACGGCACCACCGTCATCTACAACTTCGGCACCGAGTTCGGCGTGACCCCCGGCGCGGCCAACATCGCCCTGTCGAACACCGCGACCAAGGTGCTGCAGGAAGTCATCGCCAACAAGGGCACCATCGAGGACGTCCTGGGCGGCACGGCCTACCAGGGCATGCACGCCCTGTGCAGCAAGGAATTCTTCGCCGCGCTGACCAGCCACCCGGCGGTGACCGAGACCTACAAGTACCAGATGGGCAACGTCCTGCGCGAAGACCGTCGCTACACGGGCTTCGAATTCGGCGGCGTGTTCTGGGAAGAGTACCGCGGCTCGGTCGGCGCCCAACGCTTCGTCGCTGCCAACAAGGCCCTGCTGTTCCCCACCGGCGTGCCCGACATGTTCATGTCTTACTTCAGCCCGGCCCCGTACACCGAGACGGTCAACACGATCGGCTTGCCCTTCTACATGAAGGCCAAGAACATGGATTACGACGTCGGCGTCGAGTGGCAAGTGCAGTCGAACCCGCTGCACATCAACACCCGTCCGAACGCGGTGATCGAGCTGACCGCGACCTGAACATGGCCACCGCCCGGGAGATCTTCGGGCGCGCCATCCAGAAAGGGCTCGCTGTTCTCGGCGAGCCCTCTTTGCTTGATGGTCAGCCCTGCGGCAACGTCAACGTCGCGCGCAACGTGCAGCTGTACGCCGGTGCGCTCGACCAGGCGAACGACAACCATGTCGTCAATGCGGATGTGGCCACGATCGAGAAGCAATACGCGCCCAAGGTCGGCATGTCCCTGGTGCACCCGACCGAGGGCACGTTCCTGCTGAACCGGCTGGCCGCCGACGACGGGATCACCCGCCGTTTCGTGATCGTGCAGACCGCCCCGTGATCAAGTTCAAGTTCGACCCGCTGGACAAACTGAGCGCGCGCCTGGAGCGCGCCGCCGAGCGCGGCCGCCTGGCGCTGGCCGCCGTGGACACGGTCAACATCGTCACGAAGCGCGCGGACGAATCGCTGCGCCGTGGCGAGATCCAGAACATCAACCTCACGCCGGCCTACGTCAAGAGCAAGACCGACATGTCTCTGGCCGTGCTGGGCAGCGGGCCGGCTCGGGCCGAGATCGTCACGAAGGGAGACCCGACCATCCTGGGGCGGTTCGCACCGCTGTCGCGCCTGGTCGACTCCAGCCGCAAGGACCGCATCAATCGAACTCTCGGCCGGCGGTCAGCGGGCACCCGCGTGGCGATCCTCAAGAGCAAGGTCGAGACGCAGAAGGGCTGGTTCATCATGCGCCTGCGTGCCGGCAACGGCCCCGGCAACAACTTCGGCGTGTTCGTGCGCGACCCCCGCCTGCCGGCCAAGAACGGCCCCAACGCATCGCTGGCCGGCGGTCGGCACCGTGACGGCAAGGCCGGCAAGCGCCACATATATGGCCCCGCCCCGTACCAGTTGTTCAAGCGGCAGATCGACGTCCAGTCCAACGACATCCGCGACGACCTGGCGCGCACCGCGCTGACCCGCCTGGGCGATGCGCTGGAGGAAGCACTCTGATGGCCACACTACATTCGGCCGAGGCAATCGGCCAAGAGATCAGCGCGCGGCTGGCGCAGTGCACGATCGCGCTGGGCGCCGAGACCGACTTGGGCGTGAAGGTCTTCCGGGGCCGCCGCACGGTGGACTCCGACCAGATCCCGTGCACTGCGGTGATCGAGGGCCAGGACGATGTCGAAGAGCCTGACAACGGCCGCTCCGCGGAGGCCAGAATCAAGCAGGACTATGTGCTGCTGGCCTACGTGCCCTGCGACCCCCTGAACCCGAACGACGCGGCCCACAAGGCCTTGCGCGACATGAAGCGCGCCCTGTTCTCCACCAACAGCGTGGCCGACCGCACGCTGGGCGGCAAGGTCAAACGGGTGCGCTACGGAGGTCGCGACATCGGCCCCCACGGCGACGGCGCAGCGCTGGTTGTGGCCGCCCTGGAGATCACCGTCGAGTTCGTGGAAGACCTGTCCAACCCGTGACCGAAATTCCGGCGCAGGACTTCGTTGCAACGAACGGCCACACTTGCCATCGCGGGCCTGCGGGCCTTGACCGAATACCTCTTCCTTTGGAGATCACACGATGACCGCACGCGCGTACCTTGGTGCCGGCGACTTGTACCTGGCCCCCTTTGTCGGCAACGTGGCCGGCCCGTGGTCGGGCCCGTACGAGTGCAACAAGTTCGAAATCAAGCCGAACGTGAACCTGCTGGAACAGACCAGCAAGTCGCGCGACGGTTACGGCCAGGTGGTCGAGACGGTGGCCCTGAACCAGCCCGCCGACCTGACCGTCGACCTGACCGAAGTGAACCGTGAGACCCTGGCCATCGCGCTGCTGGGCACCACCATCGCTCTGACCCAAGCCGGCGGCACCCTGTCTGCCCAGGTGGTGACGGCCAAGGCCGGCAAGTGGGCCGAGATCGGCAAGATCATGCTGACCGAGGCCAGCGTGACCGTCTCTGGCGGCGCGGTTGCGGCCTCCGTCACTGGGGCCATCGCCGCCGACGTCCTGACGGTCAGCGCGGTCAGCACCGGCTCGCTGTCGGTCGGCCAGGTCATCAGCGGCTCGGGCCTGACGGTCGGCACCAAGATCCTTGAGCAGCTGACCGGCACGGCCGGCGGCGTCGGCACCTACAAGGTCAGCATCAGCCAGACCTTCGCCAGCGGGGCGGTCACCGGCGCGGTGGGCGGCGCCCTGGTCAACGGCGTCGACTACCTGCTCAACGCCCGCCAGGGCTGGATCAAGCCCATCGCCGGCGGCTCGGTCGTGGACAACCAGCCGCTGAAGGTGAGCGGCCCCTACGAACTCGTTGCGGGCTCTGACATCCGCGGCGCCACCCAGGCCCAGCTGCGCGTGAAGATCCGCCTCGACGGCAAGAACCAAGTGGACGACAGCCCGCTGTTCATCACGGTGCACGAAGCGGTGATCGCCGCCGACGCCGCCTTCGACTTCCTGGGCGACGGTTTCGGCACGGTGTCGATGCCTGGTCGCATGAAGACGCCGGCCGGCTTCCCCGCCCCGTTCAACGTGCACTACCCGACGGCGGCCTGATCGCCATGCCCGGCGCCCCGGCGGGGGCGCCCACCGTACCCGCCACACCTCCCTGACTCGGGCACTCGATGGCCACCAGCAGCAACAAACGTGACGTTCGGCTGGGCGTCGAGATCGAGACGGCCGGCGAGGAAAGCCTCAAGCGCCTGGCGGCCGAAGTACGCGGCCTGGCCAAGGCCGGCGACGAAGCGGCGCCCCAGTACGAACAGCTTGCCCAGTCGATCGAGCGCAACGTCGCCGTCGCGCGCGAGCTTGCCGTCTTCAAGCAGGCCAGCGAGGCGATCGCCTCGACGTCCACCGCCGCCCAGAAGGCCACCGAGAACGCGCAGCGTCTGCGTGAAGAGTTCCAGCGGCAGTCCGACGCTACGGATGCCCTGAAGACGTCCCAGGCCGGCATTCGGTCGCAGCTGGACACCACGAACCGAGCGATCAACGAGCAGACCCAGGTTCTCGCCCAGGCGAAGGCCGCGCTCAAGACCAGCAAGGACGACACCGGCGCGCTGGCCAAGGCCGCCGCCGACGCCGCGTCATCGCTGGCTGCGTTCAAGCGGCAGGCCGCCGACCTCGGGATCGACCTCAAGAACTCCAACCGGGAGGTTAAGACCGCCGAGGCCAGCCTGCGTTCGCTGGCCGACGAGTCGCTCCGAGCCGACCAGACCTCGCGCACGCTGGCCGCCGCGCTGCGCTCCCAGGCCGACGCCATGGAGCGCGCCCAGCGAGCCGCCTCCGAGCTCGACGCGGACTTCACCGATGTGGCCGTCGCGCAGGAACGCCTGGACGCTGCGTTCCGCGATGGCGTGGGCGCCATCCAGGCCGCCGCTGACGCGAAGAAGCTGGGCGACCAGCAGCGTGAGGCGCAGGCCGCCGTCGATGCGCTGACCGATGACCTCGACCGCCAGGCCGACGTCGTGCGCGGCAAGCTGGTGCCGTCGATGCTGGCCGCCAGCGAAGCGTACGAGAAGGAACAGGCCGCCATCCGCGAGTCGCTGGCGCTGGCCACGCGCGAGGAGGCTGCGGCGCAGCGCAAGGCCGCACTGGCCACCCGGCTGGCGCAGCTGCGGGCCGAAGAGGCCGCTGACGAACGGGGGCAGATCTCCGCGCGTGAGCGAGCCACCGCAGCCGCTGAGTCCGAACTGGCCGCCCTCCGGGACAGCGAGAAGTTCCTCGTCGCGTACAACCTCGCCAAGCTGCAGGCAACCGCCTCAACGGACGCCTTCGCCGAGGCTCTGGACCGGCAAGAAGGGCGGTCTCGGTCAGCCACGCAGCGCCTGAAGGAGCTTGCGGATGCGGCGCGTGCGGCCGGCGCCAGCGCCGATCAGATCCGCGACCTGGCTGCAGCCTTCGACGCCGCCGAGAAGCAGGCCGCCGAGGCCGCCGCACAGGTTCAGAAGCTGCAGGGCTACTTCGAAAAGATCGGCCAGCAGCGCAACGTCCTTGACGGGGCGTTTGGCACCACCGGCGTCCGTTCGATCCAGGCGATCGAGCAGGAGATGTTCAAGCTACAGCGGGCGCTGGTCACGCTGAAGGGCGAGTTCTCCGACGGCCGCATCAGCTTGGCCGACTTCGAACGCGCCACCGGCAGCGCCCAGGTCCGGTTGGCCGCGCTGAAGCGCGAGATCGAGACGATCCCGGGCGACCGGACGGTCTTCCAGCAGCTGGCCGAAGGCGCGGACAACCTCGTCAACACATACGGCCGACTCACTGTGGTCTTCGCCACTGCGGGCGCCGCGCTGACTCCGCTGATTCGCGAGTTCGTGGCGCTGGAGTCGACCACGCGGATCCTGACCCAGGTCACCGGCAGCGCCGAAGAGGCGGGCAAGCAGATCGAGTTCCTGCGCAACGTGGCGCAGAAGTCGGGCACGGCGTTCGGCGAGGTGTCCTCGTCGTACGCGAAGTTCGCTGCCAGCGCGCTGCAGGCCGGCCTGTCGACCGAGACGGTCCAGAAGACCTTCCAGAGCGTGGCGCTGGCCGCCGGTAACCTGGGGCTGAACAGTGACCAGGCGAAGCGTGCGCTGGAGGCCTTGGGGCAGATCGCGTCGAAGGGCACGGTCAGCATGGAGGAGTTGCGCCAGCAGCTGGGCGATGCCCTGCCTGGCGTGCTGCCGCTGCTGGCCCAGCAGTTGGGCCTGACGAACTCAGAACTGAACAAGCTGGTCGAGGCGGGTGAACTGTCTGCCGAGTCGGCCATCCCAGCGCTGGCCGAAGCACTCACCAAGCTCGGGCCGAAGACGGGGGTGGTCGAGGGCCTGGTGGCGTCGTTCAACCGTTTCAAGAACATCCTGTTCGAAGCGGGCACGACGCTGGTCGACGGCCCGCTCGGCAGGGCCGCCGGTGGCGTGCTGACCGTGCTGGCCAGCGTGCTGCGCGACATCAGCGTGGTCGCCGTGGGGGCGTCCGAGGCGATCAACCTGCTGGGCCGCACGCTGGGCCTGGTGTTCGCCACGCTGGGCGGCGGCATCAAGGGGTTCAAGGAGTTCAAGGCCGAACTGATCTCCCTCACCGACGAGTCGGCCGAGCGCTTCACGAAGTTCCGCGACCGGGCCTACGACAGTGGCGAGGCGGCGCGTGATCTAGGCGCCAGCAGCGTGCAGGCCGCCAAGGGCATCCAGCAGCAGGGCCAGGCCACCGCGGTTGCCACGGGTGCCGCAACGGCCGCTGCGCCGGCGCAAACGGCTCTGGCGACGTCGGTGGCCGCCGTGGGTGCCGCCGCTGCCGGCGCGGTCGTGCCGCAGCAGCAGATGGCGGATGCGACCAGTTCGGTGGGCCTAGCCGCCTTCAACGCCTTCCAGTCGGTCGACCAGCTGAAGGTTGCGTACGGCAACGCGATCGACGCTGCGAAGATCGCCGCCACTACTGCAAAGCTGGCCGCCGAGGCGCGCAAGACCGAGGTCGAGACGCTCAAGGAGGTGGCCGCCCTCACTGGCAACGAGGTGCTGATCAAGCGCACCGCGGCGGAGGCTGCAAACCAGCTTGCCGTGGCCGTCGGTCAGCAGGCCGCCGCCGAGCAGGCGCAGCTTGACCTGGCGCGCCAGTACCGGGTCGCGCTGGAGCAGCGGTTGGCCTCCGAAGGCAAGCTGACCGAGGCGGCCTTGAAAGACTTGGCGCGCCGGGACGACAACCTCGCCAAGCAGGCGCAAGAAGTCCAGAAGACCATTGAGCAGACCGAGTCGCTGGAGCGACAGGCCGCAGCGGCGAGGATCGCGGGAGAGTCCCTCAAGGACAACGCTGACCGGCAGGCAGAACTGGCGTCAAAGGCTGAGATCGCCGCCGAGGCGGTCACCCTGGCGGCGCGGGCGCTCGAGCGGGGCGGTGGGTCTGCTCGGCAGTACCGGGATACCGTGGCCGCTTCGGCTGAAGCCCAAGCGTTGCTGGGCGATGCAATCGCCGACGGCACCAAGCGCCTGGAGGCCAACAGCCGCATCCAGACCGCCGACACCAACGTCCGCGTGGCCGGCCTGAAGGTCAAGCTGGAGGAACTGCGCAACGCTGAAGCGAAGGCCCGGGCCGACGGCGATGAAACGCGCGCGGCACAGGCGAAGATCGAAGTCAAGAAGACTGAGCTTCAGATCACGAAGCTCAACAACGAGGCCAAGCTGCTGGAGGCCCGCGCAAGCGTGGAGGCCCTGCAGAACATCCTGCGCGAGGCCGACGCTGGCCGCCTGCAGCTGACGCCTGAGAAGCGGGCCGAATACGAGACGCGCCTGCTGAACGCAAAGGCCAAGGAACTTGAAGCGAAGGCGGCCGTCGAGAGCGAGAAGCGTGACCTCGCGGAGATCAGTAACCTTGAGCGGTTGCGCCTGGCCGTCAAGGGCGTGGCCGACCAGCGCGCGGCCGCCGCAGCCGCGCAGTTCTCCAACGCTGGCAAGCCCGCGGCAGGCATCGTCAACCAGCAGGCAGACCCTCGCGACGAGAACGGCCGCACCGCGGCGCAGCGGGACGCACTGTCCAAGCAAGGCGGCCCGGTCGACAACAGCTACGTGTTCGGGCTGCAGGAACGCTAC
>JAULBU010031342.1:0-16431 GCA_032358235.1 Odonthalia washingtoniensis
TTATGCACCTACCGGATGTCACCTACACACTGTAACATGACGCAAAGATTACCACACGTGGTAACTTACACTGTCACCACTGTATTGCACTACTCGATCTTCTCCGCGCCTGCTACACGTGGACAAAGAAGTGTGCTTTATAATTCGAACCAGGTTCGATATTTCAATTAGAACTTTTAGTGATCCACTAATTGTAGAAATCTAATACACGTGTCATGGAGCTCTCCGGTAGATTCTAGTCAGTATACATACTTCATCCACTAACCATGAATGAATAGAATAAACAAAAGTTAGCATTTATCAAACAGAAACAGAACCCAAATTTTCAAGAACCAGACGATATCGAAAGGTAGGATAGCAACCAACAATGGGAGACCTGCGTCAAGACAAGCCCTCTGTCAGGTTAATCATTTACGGGAGGAGTACAGTGGTCCTCGCTTGATCGCGTCCTGGCTACTGTCGACTACCACAAGGAGTCGACGAAGACGCATAACGTGCCTTCGATCCAAACACTGCCTGAAAAGATACTTAATTGTATCAAAGCAATTGGATCCACCGCCCTCCTCGGGACCGCGGCTAATCAGAAATTAACAGTTTACCTTGTACACGCTTCCTTTATTACCCCACTGTTTTTCACTCTTTTTCCTAATTAAACTTGCGTTTTCATTCTGAGTAGTGACACGATTAGACAGATAAACCTAGGGGTGCCATGTAGATACCTTCAGCCGATTCTCTTGGAAAAATCTGCGACCTCAGATTAAAGTCATCAGAGTACAGGGAAACTCTGTATATATAGTATCGTTCACCATTTTGCAAGAAACCATGCGATGGCATTGTATGACATAAATCTATCTCAATTTTATCGGAATATCCGATTAATAATGGAATAGATAAGACGTGGAGGAGTAGTACTGGGAGGGGACCGGACAAAGCTGAATATTTTAAGTGTCGAATCTCAAAAATTATTGCAAATTAAGACACTTTGTCAGATTTAGTGGACCAGAAACGGTTGATGAGGACAAAACTCGTAGAAATTGTGGGATTAAAATTGTTTCCAGTTCCTAAAAGAAATGTACAAATATCACCGGGATATTGTTGAAGGGGTTTCTGTCACTCTTGTTTCTTACTTTTTGCAACTGGTACCTAGTGGATCTTCCTCCTCTCCTTTCTCGTTAGTAACCCTTAGTAACCTGTACTTTGCTCGGTAAAATCAATGTTCTGTTCTGATATCTTTATTCTGTAATTACGGCCTCCTCTCCTTTATTATTAGACGTGAAGTGCACGGGTTTTGCCTTACTCCTCTATTTCACCTTCGTAAAATAGTTACGCGGGTAGTAAGACATGGATCCCTAACTATAGTGGTATCCACTTCCGACCCTAGTTCGCGGTCTATTACGAGTGCCGCAAATGCTGCTGGCATCCCCACAATTGAATCACGCCTAAGTCTTTCGTTTAGCATGTACTGGTGTGAAGTCTTTGTCAGATTATGCACTCGGGGGTAGCAGGTTAATGTCGGCTGACAGGTTTTGGTTCTGGTGTTGTTATTTGTTATGAAGTTGTTCCTTTATTATTCTTCGACAAGATCGTGAGAGTCGGGGCCAGTATGTATACCATTCCCGATAATATCGACGGCCGTATCTACCATGTGTGGATCCACACATGTAAATTATCTCTAGGTAATTAGAGCTAAGATCAGGCTAAGTTTTCTTATTAAGGTTTGTATACACGTCTATCCGTGTACTGTATTTTTGTCCACACTATATGTGTGTTAGTCCACTTTGTCGAATCGGACCAAAACGGAACGGGCGCTGGGAAAGGGGAAAGGGTAATTGGGGTATGGGAGGTGTGTGTCAAGTGTGAGTGATTAATGTGGGTAAGGGGAATGGACTTTTCTTTCCTACTGTATGTGCGGCGGTGATTACACTAGTGATTCTGATCACGAGCCCTAGCACGGTTAGGTGCTGTTGCGGGGTTTTGGTGGTTGGAGGGTGTGATATCATTCTCCTCCTTCAGCTCTGTTTGCAGCTGATGACAATCTCCGTGTGGTTATAGTAGTTGCTCCTCGAGACGATAGGTGGTCATCCTTAGGCTCGTTCGGATGCGGTTTCCCTTAGCTCGCTTTTGGCTGTTTCGTTAGAGTGCGAGTCGAGTGTGACTAGTATTCTTTATTAATGTCTCACTAAATCTTTCTGACTTTTCTTCTCCATCGCGGTCCAGTATGTATACTGGATTCCGCATCCTTTCTTGGAATTGAACTAGTTCGAACAAAACAGTTTGGGGGGAGGGAAAGAATACACGTGTGGAGGTAGTTACAGTGTCAGTTAGGCTAACGGTGGGAGATGGTCGTGACGTGAGATAATACAAGTGTTTGGGAGATACAGTGTTAGTTAGTTCAGCAGTGGGAGATGATCGTAATGTGAGATAATATACGTGTTTGGGAGATACGAAGTCAGTTATTGTGACGGTGGGAGATGGATCTGACGTGTTATAATATACGTGCTTGGGGTCCTAACAGTAATGAGGAAATAGTGTGTGTGTGAGAAGATGTAATTATGTGTGCGGGAATGCAGAATACTGTCGGCCAATGTATGACGGATGTACTGTCATTTTTAAGTATCGTTACCCAGTACAGTGTCAAGTTTGTACACTCGTGTGTGTGTTACAGTGGTATGTGAATTGGGTTATTTACCCTGTTATGGTTGTGGAGTGTTTGTTTGTCTTTCTCTCTCCTGGGTAAGAATGCGCTAAACGTGCGCTATTGTTTCTTGATGATGTTCGTCCACCTGCGGTAAGTTCTTCATCCCATCATGCGTTTACCATCATCTCGTACGAGCATATCTATTCTACGGTAAGTTCTTCATCTCACCATTCATCTTCATCTACATTTATCATCATCTCAATTGCGCACCCCTATTCTACCTTTATTCACCAACTTCCTTGCCGTCTCTTCTTGGCGTCCTCCTCCTCTGCCAAATTTCACGTGAACCGGTCGTGCCCTTTCTCGAATCCGACTAGTCGATGCTAGTAAATTTGACACACTTTGTATTATTATTACTATTATCCTTGATTTTATTTCATAATGTTGTTTCTCCCTAGTATGCTATTTATACTGTAATACTGCCATCTGTGGTATGCCGTTAATATGACATCCTCCCTTATAATTCCATCTTTTCGTCCTTGTTTATTCCTTTCGAGGCGGTCGACGCTCAAAGCCAATTAGAATAGATTAGGCTAAACTTAATCGGATTCACAGATATACTTCGAAATCCTTTTCAATATTCAGATGATTTCTACATCCACCGGGTGATTCCTTGATACTAGATGTGTCTGGTTGATCAATCTCTCACCTTCAATCGGTTTCTGCATCGAGCTTCTGGTTCTTTCAGTCCCCTTTGATGGTAGAACAGCCATACCCTTCATACTTTCACAGTTGCTAGCAGTATTACGATGAATTCAACGTGATTTAATGTTCTGTAATACAATTAATTAGAACTGTTCTATTTAGTCAGGTAGTTTTGAGTACCAAGACTGAAAAGACTGGTCTGATGGTGATCCTTCATATAATATTTTGTCGTCATTTTAATTAACAGAGACAGATCCTGGACACCATGAAAAGTAAACGATCACATGGACAGTTTGGGATGAACCGTTATTTTCGTGTTTCCACCCATACGTACATAAAATATGTGCATAGACATCATTAAGTTTCTCACATTGAAATGAGATCACATCTCCGGTTTTAACATGCTTTACCAAACATGCTTTACTTCCATACAAGCTATTATCCCGAAAAGTTAATTTAGAAATGTCGCGGACGATTATTGATATTTCAGTACTGCGTTCCATATTTTGTGTGTGTTTTTTCTATACATTTCTTGAAGTAAAGAGATTATTCCAATATAATACTTTGTCCAATTGCTGATTAGCACTATACAACAATCTTCCTTATTGTAATTTTTGAACAATGTTTTCTGATGATTCAAAATTTCCTCTCTTCGCATATCTATTTATATAAGTTGTTGTTGTGTTCATAAATCTGTTTTCAACTGGAAACGACCGAATAATCAATTTAACGAAAAGTTTTCGGATGAAGTAAGGCCATATGGTTTTTCGCACTGCAGACTGTGAAGGAAATGATGATTGGCAATTAAATGTTTTCAGCATAACTATCATGTGATTGTACTGTATTCATGTAAAAGATCTTTTCCGTAGAGTGTTAACGCAGCCGAAAACCTTTACTCTGTCATTGTAGTTCTCAAAATGTTTTGGAGTTGTTCGAAGATTAATTTCTGTACTGGGTACACAATTTTTGTGAATATGCTTCAAGTTAAAATGGATTTCAACGTACCTCGACCAATAATTTCATCACTTATAGAGTTTCCATCACCAAGTTGTTATGAATCATCACTGAGTAGATCTTGTGCTGCTTCCGAGCCATAATGAACATTATGTGGTTCTTCGTTTAAATCAATGTGGTATTGTTGTTATTGTATATCATCTAGTGATGTTGAAACGCATTTTGACGAATTGTCCCCTCGTTATATTAGAGGTGTAAGTTTCAGCATGCGGTGATGTTGGTGTCTGTCCCAACTTGTTGGAAGAATGCAATAATGACACCCATCTTTCTTTATCATTTCGTCTGGCGCGTCACCTGGTTCTCTGATGATATTGAGATGGTTGCATTTTTCAAAGGGCTCGAAAATGGTCTTATTTCATAAATAGTATACTAAGTATACTCAAGTGATTCCATCTCTTTGTCGCATAACAAACAAAGACCATTTCCAAAAAACTTTCAAATATAGCATTCAAATACAGAAATAAATCTTTAATATACAATTGAAACTTGTACATGTTTCGTTTGCGGCATTATTCACACGTGTATATGACAAACCTGCATGGTTTAGTTGCGATAATAATACGATCATCGTATTCATCTTTCAATTTACTGCACGTTTCTTTATCTCGTCTATCAAGTATCTTTATCTCGTCTACCAAGTATTATTATTTGCATCAACAATGTCAAATTCATCAGAAACACAATCTGACCCCCCTAATTTAACACTAACAAATAATGAGCTAATTTATGCTATGAACTCAACAGAATTAGAACACACTGAATCTCTATTTTTCTTTGGTAATGAAAAAGAGCTTGCCCGAAGGACTTTAAAACAGTCTACCAAAAGTCTACCAAAGAAGTGCATTTTATTCTTGTCTTATTACTAATACGTCTAAGAACAAGTGCAAGAATTGAATTAGAGAACCGTGCATCAGTAATTGGCAAATCACTATCTCTCAATATATTGATCAGTACTCTGACAACAGCGTTAGTCCAGCACGGACCTATGAAATATCTTTCGAGGATCTCCTAAACCGATACATGCATCTGTAAATTCTCTACATGGTTCATCTTCTTCTTCATATATTCCATCTCCCTTTTCACCTAACTTAACAGTTACGTCTCCCTCTTCGCCTTCCTTCTTAAAACATTTATTACCGCCCAGTAATACCAATAGTAGTATTCACCGCAACGAAGCTCCTCAAAGAAAAGATGTAGTTGACTACCAAGCATGGCAATCAACATGTCAAAATTATATTCAGGAATATAATGAACTTTTAAAATATTTAGACCGCATGTCTCGTTCCAGTAACTGTACTGAAAGAACACGAAAGGTGGCAATTCAAACATTCCAAGATGTCCAATCATGGAAATCTCCGGTTATGAGTGAAGGAAGCGAACATGTTGAGAAGGCAGTCAAAGAATTAAATCGGTATTCACACACTCGGGGAGCTCGTGGGGGTATTAATTATAAAAGAACCAAGGCACGGGAGGGTGCAAGGGTTAACATGCGTAAGAGCTAGAAACGGAATACCCGTCGAAGAAATAAATGATGCCCAAATTCTTCAGTAACCACACCTCCCAGATTGATTGTGATATTGTTTGTTTTTTTAAATTTAAAATTCTCCCTTTTCTCCCTTTTTCTGGACATTGAATAACTTTACTGTGAGACGTATTCAATACCCTTTTCCCCTTTTTATAACATATATAAACTTATAAATATGCAGTTCTCCCTAATGTGCGCCTTATTGGCTACATCAACGATGGCCAGTTTGGATATAAGGATCAAATTCACGTATAAGAATTCATGCATTAGAAATTCCGTATCATTTCAAAATCCGTATCATTTGTATCATCCGTATCATTAGTTTTGCCACAAGGTGCTACAAACAATTTGCCACCTTGTGGCAAATTAGCCACATGGGCAAATTGCTACAAATAATCGGGATTCAATTACACTCAATGGTTTTGGTTTTTAATTTATTGAGATTCTATTACATACTCAATGATTCTATTAAATTGTATGGTTCAATGGTTTTTCATTTGCCTTTTTCATTTGCTTCCATGTTATCAATGGTTTTTCATTTGCTTCATGTTACCACATAGTGATGGTGTACATAGTGGTAAAGGAGGCGGTTCGTCAGGTTCCCACTACCTCGTTGTCATTGCTCTGATATGTTCTGTTCATGACATAAAATACTGGTGTTGAAGTGAATCGGATTGCCAGAAAGAGATATAGCGACAAAACGACCGTTTGGGGTTGAAATTAAGTTCGTTACTGTGTTTTTCAAATTGTTTCTCAAATTTGTTTCTTTTGTAACAATTTGGACCAATCCTTCTAAAATATTATTATCATCATCATCGCCGTCACTATTTTCTACTTTTGTTAACAAGTTACTTTCATGTTTCATGATGGGATGTAGTGCATTATTTGAAGAGAAAATAGAATATATTTCTCGCTTTCATTCTATCCTTCATTTTAATCAACTAGGTTTAGATGACATGATAACCTGAATTGCGAAAGAAGCAGTGTATTTTAGTGATTCTGGTTTACAATTACTCACGAATTTTGGAATTTTTTCAATGTTTCAAGGTTCCAACATCTGTTGGAATACTTTTGGTGTGAAAACAGAATCAAAGAAAGGAATCCATCTTTACAACTTCAGTATATGTTCTTTCTTAGAGCATCTGCGTGCCGGTATATCTACACCAACATTACTATCTAGGATTTTGTTTGCGATTTAGGCAACTCTCTCATCCAGATTCTCAAACTGCTTCATAATACTCTTCCTATATTCTTCATGTTTTTGATTTTTTCGGTTTTCTATATCAAGAATAAGTCGAGGAATACAGACAAAGTTTGCAGTAGTCATCATTTCCTGCATTCATAAATCCCTAGATTTCTCATCATTTTAGTCATCATTTGTGGAGGATCCATTCCCAAGAACCTTGCAGGCATCTGTAGGTGGAAGCTGAACTTGTTGGATAGCCGTTGTCAATACATTGTCAAATTTATGTTCTTTTGTTTGCAATGTTTCCTGCTGTATGCGCGAATTATAGTTTCTTGGACCATGTGTAGATGTGTATGCTTCATGTTTCAATGCCATTATCTTCAAACCATTGTTATCATTTCCTATCATTCTTGTCGTACCTCTATATGCGTCATCCACTCTATCCTGGTATTAGCATCTTAACCATCACCATCACCATCACCAGTGTCGTTGTCATCATCATCAGATTTTGTATTGTTATCCAAATCACGATGACCATCTTCCTCCGTCTGTAACTTTCATTTTCGAAAATTGCCGAAAAAGTTTTGTTTTTCGGTTACCGAAAACACCCGAAAAATCATGTGCAGTTTAAGGATTTTTTAGGGACTACTTTTCGGGAATCTTGCCAATAAAGTTTGGATAATTTGATAATTTTTTAATAATCTCTACACTTTTACAGTAGTACTATTACTGATCACATTGAAGGTGGTATAAAACTAATAAAAATGTACTACATGTTACATTTCTTTAATTTAATATTATTTTGAATATATTTGGAACCATTTTATATTTCCAAAAACATTTCGGGGTTTTCGAGCCCGTGTCTCAAAACTGCCGAAAACTTTATTGGAAAACTGCAAAAACATTTGCATCAGCACTCTAAATTTTGTCATAATTTTGTTGAAAACATTTACAAAAAGCACCTTTTCTCCCGAAAACGTTTTGGGATCCATGAATGCATCGCGAAATGTTTTTGGAAAGAATTCGAAATGTTTTGGTGGGGAAAGTTTATTTTTCATTTAGTATCTCGTCTTTGCAGTTTGATCGTCTACTTGCAAACGCCCCACAGCTATAAATACATTCTGTTCCTCACTGGATGCTTTACAGTTTCCAGAAATGGCCATACCGGTACAGCCAAGTACGTAAAATCGCGCAATAATCCTGCGATCATTTCGAATTGAAGTTGGTCTAAGACTACAGTTAATGATGGGAGATGATTTTCTACCTTTCAATAGGTAACTGAGACGTTTTATGTAGTTGAAACACCGGAATTTCCAGAAGGTGAACTCATTAAATAAGAGGAAGGTTCTTTCCGAGATGACGATATACTGTATCGTAACATAACATCTTCCACTTCATTCGCTATCTGAAGAAATAGACTCCCAAAACTTCTCTGTAAGAACCAAGTATAACACTGTATATTGCGCCTCATTGCGGTTTTCGCGAAGTGGGCCCTAAACCTCATACTGGTAAGTTTCACCATAGATTCGTCTAATATTTTTGAAACGGACTCGGCGCATCTGCTCGGCTGAAAGTACGTTTCTGTCGAGAAATCTACAAGAAAAACTGATGAAGTTATTGCGTTACTGCATTCACCTTCATCGCTGACAAGTGTGTATTGAACGACACATTGCACCCCATCGAATTTGACAAACCATTTCATATCTTTTACGACCTTGGTATTGCCGATATGAAGCTCACCAATCTTGAAAGTTAGGGACTTCGACAAACAAGAGGAGTGTAGCGGAATTCGGAATACTAACCATCGTAAATCAATCGATGCATATAACTTCGACGAAATCGAAGTATATGTATCTGAGTTCATCAATCCTACTTATTCAGTAAATTATGCCTTCTTCTCCGCAATCATTGATGACACTGCGGGTCGTGCAATCTTCACAAACGCAGACGTATAATTGTTCGGAACCTCTGAAAACTTGTGAAAATATAACATATGAATAATTTCAGAAGAAGCTGTTATTTTTTACGGATAGTTGGTACCATTTGAAAACATCAATTCCCATCCATATGACTACACACCCCTTCACGTTCCCTCAAGCGGTCTAGGGGTATGAAGAGGAAGTATATCATAATTCAAAACCGATACATATTCTTGAACAGGAGCTGTTAGATTCCTCACTGACAGAGAAACGAGATTACCCCATGCCTTTTTTGAACCATCAGTCGCACGTGAAAATGGGATACTGTGGATCTCCATTTCAAAAACAGCTACAACGGCCTCAAATAAGACAAGTTGAAAGGGAAATCCATCAAATTATGATACAATTAAAGTCTTGCCCTTTCCCACATTACCGTATTCTGACCGATCCTTAGGAACATCTATCTAGCCAATACTATTGGCTACTGTCTTCGCAAAGTAGTACTTTGCGAAGAGAGTAAGCCGAGGGTAGCTTCAATCAAAGATCAAACATTCATGGTACGCACTTCAGATGAAGAAGATCGATGATGTTGACTGAAAATTCCACGAACAAGGTCAAATAAAGATATAAATCTAAGTTTCGTTTCTCATATTTCGGGAAAGGTAATGTACATGTCTTCAGAACGTTT
This sequence comes from Odonthalia washingtoniensis, assembly GCA_032358235.1. NCBI lineage: Eukaryota > Rhodophyta > Florideophyceae > Ceramiales > Rhodomelaceae > Odonthalia > Odonthalia washingtoniensis. Next base: position 9,676 of record JAULBU010031342.1, read on the forward strand.
TTGAAAGCGAAAGTCGTCGTCGAAAATAGTACGAACATCGACAGTGGGGCACTATAGAATCTATCTGTGAAAGCTGTGGATTAGGTTCCGTGGTAATCTTCGTAGCGCGTTTTCATTATTGTCAAGACTAGAAAAGCTGACGTATTTTCGTAACATTCCGGTGATTCAAAGTCTAAATCATATGGGTAATTACCCAAATTACCAGCTTAAGCTGTTATGAGGACGATGTACCGACGGAATGTTTTGATGAGGTAGTGGTACCCCTGTCGACGAGAAACCGCTTAATTTGAAGAAATTCCCGAGTGATACCTTGATTTGAATTATGAAGGAAAACCTCCTGCCATTGACCTTAAGAATAAAAGGTTTTGAGGGACTCAAAGTACCATGAGGCGACATATAGGATTAGAATGTGGGTATTCGAAACGAATAATTATATCTCTGAGATGAATCTGAAAGTTGATAATTATTTGGCACAAAGTTGGTCGCTGACGATACATGATGACCGCGAGTTGGTTTGACTGACTTGATTTGGTTAATTAACAGCTTTGCGTCGAGCTTTGCATAGTGATGTCGGATACAAAATACTGTACGAGTCATGAATAATTCGAATTCCATAGTATCATGTAAAGCAAGGCACCTTCGCTTTTTCCTTCTATTTCGTTTCGACAGATAACCAGCTTTATATGATTTAACCGATCGAGTAGTGTTTCATAAATGGATACAACCGATCAGCTGCTGATAATGAGTAATATTTTTCATAATTACCTCTGAGTCTGGAATTTTCACTACAGATCCACTGCCTGAATCATCCTCACCTAGTAAATAAATTCATTTCGATACCTTTTTGGAAGTCACTTATTTCTTCTTAAGCGCTTCCACAATTGATACTTTCTTACGTGTTAACGCAGATATGTTGTATGGAACTGTAGCAGTGATAATTGTAACTGATGGAGTTTCGATTATTTACTTACCAGAGGGTGGTGCTAATGACAATGTAAAATTGGTAATAGTACGCGTACTATTACCAATTTTACATTGTCACGGCGGTGATGATTAAGAATGAAAAGTTTATGATGGCTATTGAAAAGATGTCATACTTGGGCAGTAATCGTCTGATGACGACTGAAAGTTTGAATAATTAATGATTAAGTTGAAATAAAAGTTTAGGGAGATATATAATAGGGAACTAATGCACGTACGTAGATAGAGATATTGAATCTCCAAAGATCCACACAAAGAAGATCCAACCTACCGTTTCTAGCATGCAGGACGTTCGGACAAACAAGTTAAGTACATTGTGTTCATGTTAGAATCAGTAGTATTTTTATCTGTTTCAGAGAAGGGTCATAGACCAAAGATTAACAGGTTGATGTTGATAATTTCACCCTCATTTCAATAGACCGAACATATTGTAGCTTAATTTGGCACCGAACGGTGAAAAAATAAGCAAGAATAACATAGAAACATAAAAATAGAAACCTAAAAATGATGTCCAGATCACTGTAAGGGACCCATCATTTTACAGATGTCAGTAGAATAAGACAAGTCATGTATAGGCGAGAAAAGTTTTTTTGGGATGCGATACGGTACAGTATGCAGATAATGAGGTTCACACGTGGTGCGGAAAAGATGGTCACACGTGGTCAGATGAGACAGTGTCAGTTAAATTAGAAAGTTGACACATTCGGAAGACATAATCCAGACAGTATTCCGAGATATAAGAAGAAGAAAGGGAAAAAAGTGTCATCTCAGTACAAAAAAGTAGAGCAGTTTTTGATCAAGATAATTATCATTACGGAGAAATCAAATTCTCAAAGAACATAATGCTTTCACGAGGAAACAGACAGCTTTACGCATTTAGCTCGTGTCTCGGAAAACCGGATAAACAATGCCTCCACAACGTGGTGGAAGTAGGTTGTTAGGGATAAGAAGTTGCGTACAAAAATGGTCCCGGATAACCACACATATCAATTTGTTAAATTGTATGGGTGATGAATGGTTGTTAGTATGGTGCTATTAAAGATGATACTGTTTGATAGTATTATTTTTTTGTTTGCTCATTTGCTTGTGGTGAATTGGAGAATTCGTTAGAATTTGATGATTTGGCGTTGAGTGTGTTAAATTAGGTGGATACGTGTCTGTCTATGGAAGAAATGAACTTGAACCGTTCCAATAATGTAAGTGTTAATGGGAAACGTAGCGTGGGGTGGACAAGTGTGAAAATAGAAAACATTCATATTCTGATGGAGATGCTGCCGCGGCTGAAACAATTACAGCTATTTGTTCATTACGACAGAAGGATTTGGCGCATCGAGAAGCCATATGACTATACTGAGTATCGTGCGTCTTTTGTCTTGATCTTGGAGATTATCATTTCGTGTTGTTGGTGTACGAGAATAATATGGGAGCGGAGATGACGATAAAGATACCGCAATGAAAAGTTCATTATTTGTATTGTGTAATTATTACCTCATGATGTGAAAATTGTGTACAAGTAAAGTGAATTAACTGTACATTGACCTACTACAGCATGAAAAATTTTCAGACAAGTGAAAATTGCACAAATTTTGTGTATTGAAAGCTGTGACAATTGTTAATAGTGAACTAACTGCACATTGACCGATTACAGAGTGAAAAGGTTTAGAAATGTGCAATTTGTACGAATTTTGTACAGTATTGGGATAATGTATCCCAAAATTATTATGACAAGCATTAGCGGCACTTTGCCTCATTTTGTTCTTTTTCGTTGAACCATTTCTTTGTATAATCGTCCATTGCACTCCGTATGTACACTAACCATCAAAGTTTCTATCTCTTTCACTTCGTACGTATCCAAACCATCACCGTTTTCTATCTCTTTCACTAACGAAGAAGTACCAACAATAAAGATACACGATACCCAGTATCTCCGGACAACAGCTCGTGTGTTGTAGCCGTCTTTATTAAATTAAGTGTTCAAGGTAAACAATAAATTGAAGATCTCCAACCTCCACCACCACCGCCTTCTCCTGTTTCGCCTCCGCAACCCCTGCATTTTGTCATCATATTCAACTTCAACAACAATCGCAAGTGAAGAAGAAGCCAGTAAAGTTGTCTATGATTTGTTACTGCGTATTTGAGCTTTAGTAAATCTTTTTTCACTTTGCGATAAACCATTACCAACATGGCGAGTTACCAACAGCATTATATTGGTTACATTCTTTTATACATGATCTAAGAGCCGATTTTTTTATATTTTCTAGCTTATCGTATTCAATACGTTGATTTAAAGAATTATTTCCAACCAAGAGTACCTTCGGTGCTGATGAAATTTTATGTTTACGTGCCTTTCCAAGCATGCTGCTTTTTTTGACTACTCGTTTCACTCTTTTTCCGATAGTTAATGTAGATTTTACTGACTCACTTGCGTTTTGTCCGTTTATTATGTTATATCCACTATGAATTATCTGGTCTGCGGAATTAGATCTTACATATGATTTCTTCTTCTTAGTATAACGTTGCTGAGAACAGGGGGCACCATTCGATACCGATCTCTATATTTCAATGGAAGCTATTGCTACTTATTATCTTCATCACCTCCGGAATCACATTCTCCATTAGTCACACACATAAGGGCCCTATCATACCGTCCATCTTGACATAAATAAGAATTAGTTCTGTTCTGTGATCTATTCTGCTTTCCAGTACCGGAATGAGGTTTAATCATATAATGTTCTGCACGTACAGGAAGATTCTCAACAGATACATTGATTTCTCCACCATCCAATTCAGGAAGAACAGATGTTTTCTTGCTTCTTGTAGGAATTTCGTACAACTTATGTCTATGGATAGTCTGTTTTATGGTACGATTTTACCTTCGGATTCAAGCAGGTTTTCGCAATATTGATGATGTTGCGGATGAAGAGAAATGATCGCTTCTTCCTCGTCAAATAATATTGGTGTATTTATAAAATATACGAAGAACTTTTTATCAATTCCAATTATAAACTACAAAAGGGTCAACTCATGATTTTTTTCCGTTTCGGTGTGTCGATTTACGACCACAATTTTCTGTATTCCCGCCAAAACAGGTCAGGACATTTACAGCTACCAGTATGTTTTAAGTTATTTTAAAACAACAACTATTTTTGTTTGAAGGATTCATGAAAAATGGCAGAACGTGTGAACCGTGATCAACAAAACGACATTCCACGAGATCTTCATCTTTTCGTCGTCATTCTACTATATTGAAACCATCCAGTTCTATTCTTACAGTCATTCTGGTTGCAAAACTTCGTGCTTCAAAGAATGCATCACTGATACTAAACAATGATAGGTTACCGAAATTAAGGAGGAGATATTTGTTCTTTGGGATGTTAGTTCCGGTCATGTGTGGGGAGAGCTGACGTTATTGATGTTACGACATCAGCATTTACGCAGTCAGCAAAAGAAGCAGTTTTGGCAACTGGGTATATTAGTTTTGTAAATGTGGTGCTCACCCATCAGTAGATACTGAAGTGGAATTTCTGAAAACAAAAGAGACTGTAAAGATTTTATTAGACAAGTGCTCGTTTCCTGACTGTACATCTACACCTAAACCTTGGAGATTTCAGGGAGAGGTTGTACCGATTTCGGTTCAATTCACTTGGAAAATCACTGAGAAGTGTTTAAGAACCATATCTTATTTCTACCTCAAGGATGGCAAGTAAAAACAGCGAGTCAATAATGCCCAAGAAGCATCACCACGCCAGTCATCATCACCAGACAAAAATTCTAAGGTAATATCCAATCCCCAGGAAATCAATACTGTTGGTAAGTCATGTTCCAAAAGCAATGAGATTTTATCACAACAGATGTTAGACACCGCATTCATTCAACGAATCTTACATCCAAAGTCTTTATCCCTCCTGTCAACATCATCATCCCCTAATTCACATTATTTTGTAATTGGAATGATTCGATCTAACCTTCTCACCAAATTATTTGCACGAATTCGCCCATGCAACACGTGTAAATCTGGACGAGAAGGTTATGTAAATTGTGGTGTATCCAGGATGATCGGATGTTCCTTACAATGTTTTAGCGACATTAAAAGCTTTGTGAACACTAAGTTCAACACTGAGAGGGTATCAACTGTTTCTTTTAACCCTGATTTAGACACCTTATTGTATCCTTCGAAAGAAACAAATGAGTTGCAGCTATGGTTTCCAAATTTCGACACTGTTGTACATGACTTAGATTCCGAGAAGGAAGAGATAACGAAATAAAGATAACAAGGGAAACCAAGGATAAGAATATGTTTCAATTTCACATGCTTGGTTCTGGTACTAAAATCAAAATTTTAATTAAAGTTTTGACTGTTTTTTGCCTGGTAGAAGTTTCATCAAGGGAGAAGTCCCAATAATTTCTTCGTATTGTTTTTTCTGGTAAATTTATCACCAATGAAACAGACGACAATACTCCAAACAAAAAATACATTATGCCGATAGAAATGTTTTATCGAATTCGCCGGTACTTTGATGTTGCCGAAGGTCTCTTTTTATCGACATGGAATCAGGATATGCAACAGCTGACTATTGAGGACCCTGGTAGTTTGTCCGGACAAAGCGACACGTCATGGAAACATAGTAGTCAGGATAACCTTGAGATTGCTTCATCTTTTACATTGACATGGCTTCCTCTCCTTCGTCATTATCCAAGATGGACATCAGATGCTTAACATAACAATGGAATGGAATTATATTAGGAGATGTTGAATTGCATCTTCCGGGCATCTTGTGTTTTAGACATTATATATGTTCACAAGTTAAACTCTCCTTTTGTAGCTATTCTTTTTGATACAAATAATAAGTAATTACTGTCTCTGGTGCATTTGAAAACAGCGTTAATTAAACGTTTGTAACTTAAACACGCATTTCTTCATATACTCATATAATATGTGTAAATTATGTAGTACATACTCCACAAATTTACATATATTTATGTATACTAAGGTGTTGAATTATAAGTAAATAAATTATCTTTATATTCCGTTCCAAGACCTTTTTATGCTTATTTATGATCATAAATATACTTAAAAAGACAATTCCGTTCATATGCTCATTTTTATGAATGTATATTTCTATTTACATATTTTGACACTGCACTCCGCAACAGCATTCTAAAAGTAACACATCCAAGTTTCTCAAAGGAAATGAATTATTTTGATATGCATATGCGCATGTGCATAATATTGCCTTGGTAATTTCCTTTTCTTGATGCCGAACTTCAAAAAAATACATAATAGAAAGTAAAGTAAAGCAACCAATTTATATCTCCTTAATATATAAGATATATTTACTCATACATGTACATGAACTTGGAGAACGATTACAGAAATGGAAAATATCTTCGTCATCCTATCATAGGTTGATGTTGAAGAAATAAAAACGTTCAGGAATAGGATCAATTTTGTTGCAAATCTGGATGACTTTTAACACTGCACACCACATCAAAAACATAGCTACACTTACATAAAAGTAAGGCAGCCAAATTACATTTTCAGAAATTTAAAAGAAAAACACATTACCACTTCAGGGAACTGATTTATATTGTACAAAATCATTTCTAAAATTCCACACGGTAAAACATTAAACTTGTACAGCAATAAACTTCCAAATTTTTATTACAAATAAAACTGACACTGTACAGTATCATGTTAATGACTAATTCTAAAAATCGACCACGCAGTGGAAGGAGGGGATTACTAAATAGCTAGTTTTTCTTTTTTTCTATTAT
>JAULBU010031353.1:0-16425 GCA_032358235.1 Odonthalia washingtoniensis
ATTTTACTGTACTGGAAAATTATATTCTCCTGTACATTCCCAGACTCCATTCATCGCAGTCCTTGTCACATAAACAAATGTCAATTTGACAGACCAATGAGAATCGTACACGAAAATGGCTTCAATAAACACAACTGTACATTTAAACATTGACCTACACAAACAATGTATTTCCACATTGTCATCACCATAAATTCTCATCAGCCCATCTGAACTGTCTGCCATATACCGCAGGCAATTCCATCGTTCCACAAATTTTTGGACATTTTACAGCACATATCACAACTAGAGATTGGCTAACAATAAATTCCACCAGTGCAAAATGGGAGTTTTAATTATGTTATATGGGTGTAAAAACACTATTTTCCCTGTCTTTTATACTTGTTTCAACGTCCTGTATGCCGCCCTTTTTACGTCATGAATTAATTAATGAGAAAACTCAACGCCTCCTAACTAAAGATTCCCTTACGGGATATAAATGACGAAGAAGAAACCTGGGATGACGAAGGTGTTCTATTAGAGACAAGTCTACTGGACATTAACGATCCAAAGCTAATCTCAGATGCTCTTATTTTATTGCTATTGGGTGACTAGTTCTTAATTTAGATAGTTTTCTAATTTTACTTACAGTAATTATGACATAACACACAGCGTTTTAAACATCACGTTTTCCAATATATCTTTTTGAATTGATGCATACTGAAGAGAGAGTGCTGTATATTTACGTTTTAGAGCATGATTAGAGGTTGACCTTAAATTGAATGTATCCGTATTATATTTTGAAAGGTCTGTTGCGATGATTAGTGTCCAAAACGTTTTAAATTTTGTCTGTATCCACCATTTCAAATGTATCGCACACCATTTAGTGGCGCAAAATAGTACAGCGAATATATTTATTATATCGGCGCCGCCGCTGTAGGTCGACTCACCTCGAAATCCTCTGCCCGGTTTTGTCGAAATTACCAAACGATTAATCCACTCCCTGAAAGCGATGATAGAGATTGCACTAACGAAGGATTTCTCACTTGCATCTAGAGAGAGAGCTTCCAGGAGTCTGACCAAGCAACTGCCGGTATGATGATACTATCCGTCTACGCTGCGAAAACAAGAAGCGTGGACTATGATTCCCGATTCTAAAGATACAATTTCCCGATATCTCTCTCTACGATTAGAGGAACTGTGAACATTTATTTCTCATGCCACGTTATGTATTCAAATGCGTCTTTAGCGGTATCGAAGGACGCGGACTGTTCAAATTGAGATACTATGCGACAAACAATCGCGGTATACCACCTCGAATGCTCTTTATCGCTGAAATTCGCGTACTCGCATAAGGAAAGGTGTTTGATGGGATCTATAAACTCATTGAGGTGTCGCAGAGGGGCTGTCGTGAAATCTTTATGATTTATTGAAAAGGTAGTTATTGTGTTTGGTGAAAAATTCCTCTGTGTTCCGACTGAAGTGGACCTCATCCGTATATTCGGAATTATCGTTGGGTGCAACTTTCCGGGTGTGAGAAGTTCAGACTTCCAGCACTGGCAATAGAAAAACTGTCCAGTTACGTGGGCTGGAAATTTCAAGGGAAAGGAAAAGAAATTGAACATTTTCCTCAAATCTATCACAGACTGGGAGTTCTGGGTCAGCCGTTTTAGGAATCCAGGTAATTTGTACTACAATAACATCCTATATGTTTCCTCGTTGGTATCGTTGATACTGCAAGGTCTAAAGCCACCGCAGTATGATTTCATTGTGAAAAGTAAAAACAAAATTTCCTCTACTTTCTTGAGTTAGTATCTACCCACATTTCGTGTCTACCATTCCTTAATGTGTGACGAAGAAGGACAGACTTTTCCGTCTGCCCAAGAGTCTCTCCGGAAATACTTCGAGGGAGCCTTTGGCGTTTTAGTTTCTATATGGGCCTTGTTCTCAAATACCTGCACTTTATGGGATAGAAATAGAGCTTCACATGTAATTAAATCCGCAATAATTCTCCATACTATGGTTGTGGAAGAGCGAAGCCATCGGTATTATAGTGACATGTATATGCTTGCAGGTGCAGCATTTGAAAAGGAGCTCTTCTTGGACACAAATTGTGCAGAAAATCCATTTATTTGGCGCAGACAGCAGGAAGCAATATCAATGGGATCTGGGTCTGTCACAGCAGACGTGTTTGCAAAGAAAATGTTTGCAATCTATTCTTGCATCAAATACGAAGTGAAAAACTTTCCTCAAAAATTTGGCCTTGTCAACCACATATGGCCTGAGTTGGAAAATCAATAATTTTAATTAAATTCATGGAAAAACAACTCATATTTCTTCATTCTCGTTTTCTTCATTATCTCTCCACTCGCCAAGCTACTGAGCCTCATTTGTAACGCTTTGAGCACCTTCAGACTCGCTTCACGGTACCCTGCTTTCAGCTACATAACCATCATTTACGTGACGAGTTGAGGTGCCACGGGTATCTGTGGTTCAATTCGTTTTTGGACACGTGCATGTTTTAGTGAATTCGGTCATATTTTTTCTTTTGTGTAGGACCACATTTGTTGGGTGGCTTTTCTCAATCACCACGTGTATTTAGGACATTGTTGTCCATTACACAGTACCGGTGGCTCCCACTCCGCTACCTTGTACAATACGCTCCGCCTCCTGCCAATCGGCAGCAGGTGGAGCCTACTTTAGAGGTTTTTGTGTGTTTTTCTCTTCAATTCTAATAAATAAAAGCAGCCTTCGAGTCTGATCCTACCCCCGAACCTTCCATTTCTTTGTCAATCACGGAGCCCTTTTGGCTACGGTAAGTCATCAACTTTGGCCGTGCAAGTCACATCCGCATCGCCTTACGAGCGACGTACTGGACCAGTGTCACTCTACCGCATCCATTCCACGTCTAAATCCCACCGATTCACCAGCACTTCATCATATCATCCGTTGTTCCTCCACCGGTTAATATCCATCCCACACCATCCATCCTCTAGGAGTATGTTCTGTTCATACAGGGTAATAATCTCCGCAGCTCTCCCTACTCACGTTATCTGATATTTCCAACGGCGCGATACATTCGCCGAACAGCCACCAATAACTATTCAACCCCTACCTCCCCTACAACTGATAAATTGCAACGCCTGAGACGAGTTACTTGTACAGAATGGCACCCTAACACCCTTTAATAACCACTATCTTTATCTTCTGGAATGCATTGTACTACAGTATCTCGTTCCAACAACTACTTCTGAATCCGCTTCATGTTCTTCTTCCTCATGAGACTAAATAATTAGTCTTGCCGTTGAAGGAATTCTATAGTATCCTAATCTTATGCAGTGTAGGCTATAATTTCATTTATCTCCTCCACCAGATTGGTGCGTTGATCCAGTGCTTCAGCAATTTTCTTGTCATTTTCCATCGCCTTCTTCCTAATTTTTTCATTTTATGCAATCACAGCTCCTACTTAGACCCTAGTTGCCGCTTCCCTGTACCATCTCTACTTATATGTTAGTTTGAATTTACTGCAGTGTTTAAATGCTCACCACTTTTCTTGAAGTATCCGCATTCCGTGATAAGGTTCTCTGTACATCTGCTTCTTCTTTGTCACCTCCTTGTACCATCTCAAGCACCTCATCGAAATATGTTCGTTCATCGGAGAACGTGGCATCCTTAGTGCAATTCCCTTCCAAGAAGGAACATGAAGAGTGATTGGCACTATAGGTGTTCGATTCCTCTTCCCACAGTAGCTCTTTTCGACGTTTTATTTCACCAAAGGGGGAAAGTAGGTATTTAGTGGCGTCTCATTTGATATCGCCGTCGTTGAAATTAAATGGTAACGACGACGGTCGGTGGAGTACGAAATAATGGAGGTGCGTTTTGACCTTGGTACGCTTGTATGGCGGTGGGCGCAAATGAGACGAGGGGTGAGTCTGACCAATGAATAAACTTGTAAGGTGTAGTTGGGCGACTCTCGCAAGAGCGGTTGAGGTCCGATCGCAGCCGAAAGGGTTTCGTTATGGTCGACGAAACGCAAGTTTTGGGGTTAGGTTTAGACTCGGTGTTTCTTGTCTTTATTAAAATAAAAGGAACATGAGGTCGAGGTCAAGTTCCCTTAAGTAGGATCTGTCTGCCGTTCAAACGGCAGGCCGATATTCGTACTGGAAGTATCGGACAGCGAGGCAGTACTTACTGTACGCTGCCGTCGAAGAACACGTGACAGAGGCGTCAATTGCCCGAACGCAGGGAAAGATGGAAGGCGTGACCGATGTTACGGTGTGTCACGTTTTCGTGACTGAATGTGACGATATTCACGATTCGGCGGGTGTACTGTAACGCGACACTTGAGCTCAAAAAACTTGTTCATATGTGTTACGATCAATTGCACCACAGTATCTGCACATAGTGCATTGTAAGGCACATGATTTTTCCACCGGTTGTGGGGAAGTTATGGGCTTCGTAGGACATTACTGTGTCTCTTGCCGAGATGCTTGCCAATAGACATCGAGATAATCTCGTTCTTTGTGACCCTAGTCGGATTCGATGCACGAAAAAGGCGTAACATGCTACGAAACTTCGAACGTCCGACGCAATCTCGTCAAATTTTGAGCGCACGGATCTCGATGAGCGACTGGGGTACGTCTTAACGTATGTGTGTTAGACCGTTCGAATGACTTAAACTTTTCAGAAAGGGTCTCGCTGCATCTCATTGCAGTCTGATCGACACCAGTTACTGCGTCCTCCGATGTGTAGATCCACGCTCTGGCGAGGTGCCCAAAATCCACGTCGCTCCAGTCATTTCATCTTCCATGACAAGACAATGTGCGCTTTGCTCCAATATTTTTGATAACGATACAGATGAGGTGTGTGGGAAGCATAGGAGAAAGCTACAGTACATTAAGCAATCTGTGCTTGGGTGGTGAAGTGTCCTCCAATAAATATCTCGCTTTCGTCTTCATCAGGAAATTTTTCATAATTTTTTTTTTTTTGGGGGGGCCGTTCGAATGTTAGTTCTCGAGTTCTCTAACTGAAACAATCTAATCTATCACGCCTCAAACATGTGGGTTGTGGTCAATTTTGAAAAACATTTTTAAACATTATCATTCACCGATTTAATTGACAGGGACATGAACTACCATGTTTTAAACAGAGAGACAACAATAATTTTAAAAAGGGCCCTTTTAAAAATGTATGTAATTGTATACCTATTTAAAAATAGGTACATTAAAATGTATGTACCCCCCAACATTTCGATGGTCACGTGTAATCGTTAAAGAAGTTATTGCAACCTATTAACGTCTACTGTATTGTTTATTTTAAAATTAGTCCATCTAAAATCCCTTCTAGTTAAATGTTACACACCGAAAAACGACATTGCACATAAATCCATGCCCAAAGGAACACCCATCCTACCTAAATACATACATCACTAAAACACACCAGCTTTTCTTATTTTTAAATTTTTCCCATTACATATTTAGTTGACATGAAATCGTTGAAGTTTTTTTCCCCTTCCATCCTCAAACCACCCATCTCTTTCAATTCTTACTGAGGAAGCACACAGCCAGCCCTCTGTTCATCCGTTTCTTCTAATTCATCAACTACCTTCTCACCCCGCTTGGGATTTTGCCATCATCATGTACTCAGTCTATTCATTCACTATGACAAAAACTATTAAATCAAGTATAGTTGTTTTACTATCTTCAATTTTCCTGTCAACGTTTCAATTTCAACAAGCGAGAGCGCAGCGCTTTGCAAGTACAGTCATGGAACCAGTACTCAGAGGGGATAAAAGAGTTATAACACAAAAGTTTGCACGTCTTCCAAAATTTGGTGAGAAATATCCAAGAATTGTGAGTCTTCAACCGTTCAAAGATTCTCTTTATGTTTGTACATCAGTTAGTGGCGGATTAATATATAAAATCACATATTCAGGTAAAGTTTCAATATTTTTTAATGTTAGTGCAGCTGTTGAAACCACTGGAAGATTTGTCGATTTTAATAATGGTATTCATGGCGGTGTTAGAAGTATAGCATTTCATCCTAGGTTTGATAGAAATGGTTTATTTTATGTGTCATTTCTTGAAAATCGTAATGGTCAAAATTCGGCAGATTTAATTTATTTTTCACGAGATAAATGGGTTAGACCTGCAGATAGTGTACTTGCTGAATTTAGAGCGGATCCTTTAACAATGATTCCAGTAATGGACTCATACAGACAAGTTTTAAGAATTGGTATGAAAGTTTATGATCATCCAATTAAACAAGTAAAATTCTCTGGTAGATTTTTATACATTTCACACGGTGATAGTTCTGTTCAAAATGGATCTACTGGTGGTGGCCTAAGAAATGATGGACTTGGCAAAGTTCTTAGAATTAATCCATTAAGAAGAGGTATGGAACCTTACACTATACCTAAATTTAATCCTTTTGTTGTATCAGGTAAATATCTCAGTGGTATTTATGCAGTTGGTTTCAGAAATCCTCATAATCTGTGTATAGGAAATGATGGTACTTTATATGTTGTAGATGCAGGACGTGATAATATTGAAGAAATTAATATAGTTAAGGCAGGTGGTAATTATGGGTGGCCAAAAAGAGAAGGACCTTTTGTGCATAGGAAAATTGGTGGATTATTAACAGGTATATCTAAATTACCGAGAAATGATATAAAAAATGGATTCAGTTATCCAGCAGTAACAGTTGGGCATCGTGGACCAATAGGTGCAGCATATATAGGACAGAGTTTAGCAGGTGGATGTCCAATTGAAAATGGATCACCATTAGATGGAACAATTTTGTATTCGAACTTTCCTACGGATGGGAAAATTTATTATTCATTTCTAAAAGATTTGAAAGGTGCGGTAACAGAAGGAAACCCTAAGGATCTAACTAGGGCTGCGGTGTATAGAGCGAAGTTATTGTATGATCCAGATGGATCTGGTCCTCTAAAAGCTAGAGCAATTAGAGATTTAAGATCCATCGTTCAAACAGACGAGGAATTTCAAAAGATCGTACGAGTGGATATGAGGTTCGGATCAGGCATTTATGGAGAGATATTTTGGACAAGTAAAAAGAATGGATGGATTTATATCATCACGACATCGGTGCCGAAAAGCAAGTTGAGTATTTTTAACGGTGTCAAGATCGGAAACTAAATTTACAATCAGATCAATTCAATGTTACAATTACACGAAGAATGTTGCAAACGATTTTTATTTCAAGGCAGAGATATCGAGAAGAATTCTGTTGAGTTCACTGGGGCAACAAAGACAAAAAGAAAACAGAGCGAAAGAAACTATGCTTCTTGTTGACGAATTTATTCTGTTCAGAGAGAAAAATTCCAGTCTAGAAACCAGTAAAATCAAAAGATGATAGTCCCATATTTATTTTAGAATGCTTTAAGATTTGAAACCTATCTTATATTACCAATATCCGATGTATGTTCATGTGCACAATATGTACACGAACATGATATTATCATTGTGATGCCAACTTGTATCAAAATATGAGATGGCGCAGGCATATTTAAACGAGGGTGAAGCCAGGGCGTTGGATAATGTGATGTAATTTCAAGGCCAGCTGTGCACTGTTGCCTGCGCGTATGAACGGTGCCACGTGGCATCACATGAGCCAATCAAAGAACGCCACATGTCGCATAACAAAAAGCCGGCATCGCCACAAGGGCGATACCGGGCTCTACCCTGCACGACACGGGCCCGTTCCTAGGTGCATCCGCCGGGGATTGAACTGGCAACCACTCGTCTAGCAAAAGGGTCTCCCGACCACTAAGCCACGATGCTGGTTGTTGATTTCAACTCTTTATGTATCTTTTTTACACGGCGCATAATTACGGTTTAGAGTGCCTTTTTCTTTTTACCGCCGGCCGCTTACCGAGTAAACTTGGGGGTCTCTCTTCTCCTCCTCATCATCATCGTATTGATCAGATCAAACTCCCCAAATTCCATAAGTGGTCAACGAACTGTAATCGAGTGTCCTGGTTTTACTGGAACAGCTTAAAAAATATTATGAGTGTTGCTGAAATGTGTAATTGTAGAGACGCGATTCGAGGCGTTGCACTGATACAGTACTCTGGGAAAGTTAGAAGAGTATCATGCAAGGAGTATGGGGCCAAATTTCAAAATGAGATGTAGACGTTGACGTGGCACAACGTCAATGGAGTAGAATACTACTGATCATCAGTGGACCAGCGGTACATGCTATGAGGATTAAGGAAATGGGACATTGAAACAAGATTCCTCCTCCTTGGCAACATGACTGCACAACATATGTATATATTGTACTATTGGGATGTGTGTGGCACTTCACAGTGAATGACACCATTTTAGTTTGTTTGTACTTCATGTTCCTCCTCCTCGAATTGGCGAAAGGAGCATTGTGAATATCTATACTGTAATCAGATTGCACCGAATACTGATGTGTCCGCGGGAAATAGCATGAAACATAATTTCATCCTTTCTTGCTGAGTCATTGGCCAGGGCCACACGCACAGACAGAAATTCTGGACAAGAAGAAATTTTGATCAGAGCACAGAAATTGATTTATGCACAGAACTAAGAGCATCTCCAGACGAGGCAATTTGGCAATTGTTTGACCCGATTACAGTTCACTTTAGAAAAGTTTTTTGTCTCCAGAGGCGAGGCAATGAAGACACCAATTTATTTTTAAGTGAAAAACAATTTCAATTTGGCCCAGCCAATTGAAAGTGAAGTTTCGAATATTTATTTATGGCCCGTTCGTGGCTACACGTACGGTGCGGCACACTGTCAGTTTGAATTTTCCAAAATTCAACCCCTTGGAGATGAAACTCGAAAATTGGCGGTTTCCCAAATTGCATCGTCTGGAGATGCTCTAAGTTCTGTGACACAGTAATTAATTATTAAAATAATAAATTTTCCAGAATTTCAAATTAAATTTGAAATTTTTTTGGAAAAACACACGATCAGTAGGGAGTAAAATGGGAAATCGACATATTCAGTAGGGGTCTCGCCTTACTTAGGGGTTTAGGGGTGTTTATGAGGAATGATTTAGGGGTTTGTCTTATGAAATACGCCTTGAATCAGATTCCTCCCTACTGATCGCCGATTCTCCCATTTTTTTTTTGATGATACTGCAACATTTTGCTGTTTTTAGGCTAATCAGATTTTGATGTACTTCGCACCATCATAACTATGTAAAAAGAATGGTCGAAGAGACGAAAGTTGAATAGCCTGCCGCTTAGATCAAATCCATCAAATTGTAGAATTCAATCCTGTTTTGAATCATGAATCAACATGGCTTTGCCATACTGACCACGCCCAGGGCCCTTATTAACACATTAATCTCGAAAAGAATACATCAGGTGACCACAAATGTAAGCACACTTATACCTCGAATCTTCACAAGTGCAGCAATGATTCGTCCGAGCCGTGAGGATGTCGATCGGCTATCACGTGGACAGGCAGCTAAACGAAGGGGCACAGGAAGTCGAGCCATACCACACCGTTTGAACGAAGAAGAACGTCGAAGTTATGATCAAGCCATTCAACAAGGATACATATCACTTGATAGTAATCTTGGTCATCGCCGAGAAAGAAAAGGCAGTCCATTATTTAACATTTGGAGAATGTGGTGTGATGCTCGAGGATTACCAGCAATCATGTTTGTGAAAAGAGGTCAGAGAAAACCTATGGATGAGGTTTGGATTGATGTTTCAACTCTGAGAGTACAGTTACCGTCAATGGCAGCATCGTTACAAGACATCGTGTCAATAATGGACGGCTTCGTCAAGACTAAAGGAGCTGTAGAGACAGAAAGAAGTAATGTGGAGAGTGGAGTTGATGATGGAAAAGAGTCGGACTTAATTCCGACATGGCGAATACCAGAGATATGGGTCAAATACCAATTTGAGGATAGAGCCGAAGCTAAGTTAAAGGCAAAAGGACTCTGTGAATTATTTGGAAAACATGTTATTGAGAAAGAGAAAAAAGTAGTGAAGTCCAACAAGATAAATCGGAAGAAACCGCGCTATGAAGATGGAGATGACGATGTTATGTAGCTTTCAAATCAAACATCATACAAGTAAATAGAAAAATAACATTCTCTCGCGCTGTTACACTGGAACTTCTGCATCTCTCTAGGCGTCCTGTCTGATTTAACTAATTACCTACTGCCACAGTTAACAACTCCGAATACACTTAGGAAATCTTACTGGAAAAACGTCCTAGTTGAGAAAGGTTGATTGCTTCGCCAAACATGCAATTAGCCACCTATTCAATCTGTGATGCCACGATTGACAATACTATGAAATGAAATCTAAGTGGCAACGTGAACGAAAGGAGAAATTGGTGATATGTTTTTCATTTTTCTCTTGTACACACAACCGTGAATAATATGAGGTACGTTGTTGTAAATTGTGTTGGCTAGGTAAGTCAACTTGTTTTGACTTACGAAGAAAGTTTTGACGATTTGACAAATTTTTGAAGAATTTCAGACGAATTGAAAGTTGAAGACGCCTTGATTGTCGAAATCAGTTGTTGAGGAAACTCGATCTATCATCAGTCTTTGCGGTTTAAAAAGCAAAGTTTGTTCTGTTTTGCCTTATTCAGTTGGGATTTTCATTTGTTAATTACGTTAGGAAGAGATTCATGAATTTCATTCAAGTGAGAAATCAGAGTTGTTAAATCAATTAGCGGGCGAGCTTCCTTCAACTTCAACGCCTCTCTCCAAGAATTAGCGATATTCATAGCATAAGCTTTAACAAACTTCACACCCATTCCTTTCACTGCTTCACTATGCCATTTAAGGTCATCGTGTACAACAATTGCCTCTGTTCTTTTACAAAACGTTCGTACGTTCTGCAAAACGACGGGAAGTACTGTCATAAAATCCTCCCATGAAAAATTGGAGCGTGACCATTTCTTAGGATTTAATGAATACCCCATGACAAATTCTTCATCGTCTTTACTACTGATACCTTCATATTTATCTTTTTCTGATTCGTATGAATTAGAATAAGAATTGACTGGTTTTGACGGGCGGGAACAATCCCATGTCGCAGTTTTATGTATATGTAGCATTTTCAAGTTGAGTGCATTTTGTAAAAAGGTACTGAGTAAGTCACCACTATTGTATAAACCACTAAGAAATTCAACATTTAGAATCAATACTTCAACTTTATACGCATAGACCATGACGTCTGTTGCTAATTGCAGAGACAACCTAAAGTTAAATCGCCTTAAATCGTCTGAGACATATGACGATCTATAAGAATTGTCGAACGAATCACAGGCGACAATTGAACGTAAAGATGAGGAGCAGTTTTGAGCAAACGATCGTGTAATTTCCCGAGTCATTGACATGCATTCCGATAATTTTTTGACATGATCAAATATGAGGAATCTTGATCGGGATGACAGGTTGGAAATGTTCAACGTCTTCACGCATTTACAATTGGCAATGTCTGGATAAAATCTCTGATGCATATCATACGAATCCCTTGCCAGTAAACCTACCAAGCTTACACTGATTATTTCGTCCTTCTCACGTGAATTACCATATTCAACAACAATATTGTTTCCTGACGTTGCTCCAATCAGCCGAACGGATGGTGAAACGAATAAACGCGCCTTTTCATGAATGAGAACAGGTACAGATGTTACTTTTGATGATTTGCAGACAACATTGCCTATAATAATGGGAAGGGTTTCATCTATCGGCTTTTCAGTGTCTGAGATACAAAAATTGAAAGCATATCGGGAGCAAAGTTCACAAGATGTCGTTGATAATGGCTGATCATTCATTTTTTTTTCCTGCTTGCTAAAATAAAATAAATGAAGGTCATTTCTCAAAACTAATTGAAGAGATAATCTGTTGACGATGTCAATTTCAAGTGGCTGACACCCCATGTTTTTATTGCAAGTCTGTTTGTCATAAACGTACATGCCAACACCTACATCTTTGTCAATTTCATGATCGATGACTTCATCTTCTTCCAGTTTAAAACTGATGAATACGTGATCTAGCACACAAACAGTGGATGTGAAAAATTCATATAAACGGCCTTGATGACGATGGTTGACATCATGAAGTTTGAGCGACCGAAGGAAGGCAAAATTGTGGAGAATATTACATATCGTCGGACGTGGTGAATGAATTTTAAGATGGGTCAAACTTTTAAACTTTTGCAGAACATCGGCAATATCTGGTTGCTTAGCTTCGTTGTCTGTAAATCCAAATTCCTTCAGTTTATGAAATTGTGTAAGTGCAGTGTTTAGAGCATTATTGACGATGTGAAGGCAACTTCGATCTAGACGCAATTTAAACACTTGAGAATGTGAGAGGCGTAATTGCACATCACTGTGAATGGGGAAGATGCCATCACAAGACTGACAAACAACATGACAAATGCGGCAAATGTCTTTTCGGATTATGTTGGAGTCGCGTAATAAGTTTTGATATATGAAGAAAAAGTGGTTGTTGGAGCATGCGAGTGAAAGTGCGTCCTCAAAACTTGATGGTAAATTGTCTATATTATCGACAATGGAATCCGACACAAAGAGGATTCTAAATATATGCGAGAGAATTTTGTTAGGGAATGACGAAAGTGAGTTGATGGGGTTCTTCTCGCGACTCTTCTTTAAAGGACGAGGGTTGCTCATGTAGATACAGATAATCAAGAGATCAGAAGTTTGACTCAAAACGGAGAGGGCCTGTTCCCGCCAGTTTATTCAAGATGTTGGCCGTTTCCCCGCTCTTTTTCGACCGGTCACTCCGGTTGTCAACTGTCGTCATCAGCCGTGGCACTTGCATTTCTGAAACAGAACAAAAACTAGATCAACTACTGACAGTTGCCAAACTTACAGTCTCTCCGTCAGAAAAGCGAAACTGTACTGTCACCAGGATCTGTAAGCGCTTTTAGTAGTATAGCTCTTGCGTCGTCACGAAAAAAAACACACAATAGAGGGTTTACGGTACAGGTCACCTCGTCCCAGGGGTGGTTGGGTGGGTCGAAAAAGACCAAAAAGGGAGTAAAACGGCGCGTAATTGAACGGTATGACGGAGAGGATGCTTGCGGTGTTGGTGGTGGAGTTGGTTAGGAGGATGTGCTCGGTGGTGATCTTGGACGAGATCTGGACTTAGCAGTGAGAGGGCTTGGATTAATAAACGGTTTGCTTTTCGATAACTGTTGCTTGTCTAATGACTTGTCATTTTCCTGTTTTTCGCTCTTTTCGCTCGCCACGTGTTGATTTGTACCACTTTTACAAAGGTTCTTTTCGCTCCTCGAAATTTCTATTGCGCGCCGTTTTACTAAAGACACAATGGCGAACTTGCAGTTTAGGATTTTGAGTGGGTAGATCGTCCTATCCCCGAAAAGGTGGATAGGCAGGCTACGATTAGTGCGAAAAGCTCCTAAAAGCCTTAGCGGGCCGAAAAGGTCACCCCGTCCCAAAACCCCGAACCCGCCACATCAGGGTCGTCACTCGGAGGGAAATGAAGACGAGCATCGGCGGTAGCAAGTAGAAAAATATAGGATAACCCAGTCTGATATAGCCGCGATAGAATGCGGAGGAGGTCGTAGTCGCGGAAGAAAACGAAGAGGAAGGTTGTAAACGCAGCACACGAATTATCCGGGAGAAAAACCAGCCAGGAAGTGAGAGTAGGATTAAACACAGGGTATACCGGGTGAAGGAAACATTATAAGAAAAGGGAGGGCTGTCGGCAGGTTGACTTTAGTTCGAACGTGGAGAGGGTGGGTGGAATGGCTTGTGACATGGCCAGTGCTAGTGTGGCGAACTTACGGCAGTGAAGGAAGAGTCCAAATTTCGAGGATCGATCTTTGGTTAAAGCTCCCAAGACCACGGATGAGTCAGTGAGGAGAATGATGCGATGGCCTGACGCGCCTTGAAGGGCTAACTAGACGCACCTTGGAGGGCTAGCCGATCAATAGCAAGAGCAGCAGTAGCGATTTCGAGCTCATTAATGTGATACAGGGTAGTTGTGGAGTGGCACTTATCAGCGCGCAATCTATGTTGAAGGGAAATTTTCCAGTTATGGGAAATGATGAATCATTCAAGTTCCGGATAGACAGAAGGGGTGTGCTGGTTGACGAAAATGTGGTACTGGACTTTGAAAAAAAGGCGGTGGGAAATGTAGAGGAAGGTGGTTTTAAAAATTAACCCACCCGCTTTGTGGGATGCGTCTAATGCCACAACAGTGAGAAAATGGGGGTGTTGAAGGTGATTCTGCCAGCAGGAATGAGGGAAAGAAGGTACTGAAGATCGGATCGCTGGATGGTTGAAGGTTGGGGAGTTTCCGCTGGTTTTGGTGCGTGCAGGGATGGAGGAGGGGGGTGAAGATAGAGGAATGTGAGATGCAAAGTTGACAGGGAAGATTGATGAAGTATGAAAGGCCATAGTAGTTTGCCGATACATCGCTGCCAAGTGTGTATCGGAAGAAGATGATCTTAATGATTCCGGATCTGGCGGAGCAGCTTAAGAGTCTTCGTTTTGTCATATGTGACGGTTTTTGAGGAGAGATTAATAGTAAGGAAGATGAAGGTGAGGGAGGTCGTAACTGGTTGATGGAAGGGGGAGTATTTTATGGTACTTACAAGGAGACCGGCCGTCGTTAGCAACATCCGAAGCAGTTTATACCA
This sequence comes from Odonthalia washingtoniensis, assembly GCA_032358235.1. Lineage (NCBI taxonomy): Eukaryota > Rhodophyta > Florideophyceae > Ceramiales > Rhodomelaceae > Odonthalia > Odonthalia washingtoniensis. The sequence goes on from JAULBU010031353.1 coordinate 14,636, forward strand.
TGTGAGGGCGAGGGAATGCGGCCAACCCGCAAGAATGATGGACACGTCGTAAATGTATATTTCATACAGTCAATGGACCCTATACATACTGGGAATCCAACTTTCTCGTACTCGTTCTGAATATCCATCATTTCCGAAACGGATGGGAATCTATTGAAAAATCGACCTTCAAATATCTCCATTATGTCGATGAAAAATTGTCGAAAGTATTTTCGAACGGGTTACTCAGACATGTACACTGCATCATCCAAACTATCAGCTGATATACCTGTGCTGAGAATGAGGAGACATGAAAGAATTTTCAAATCCGTTGGAATGCATTTATAACCAGTTCCATTTATCCGTTGTTTCTGGAATTCCATTCGGCGTGCTAATAAGTCGGAGCGGAGTTGGAAGTATAGAATTTGAGGAACTGAGAACCGGTGGATGAATTTGTAGTCTGGAAATGTCGGATTAACATCAAGGTAATCCCTAATCCATGACGATTTGCCTCTTCGGAAATTTTTTGAACCAGCCACCCTCCCCATGTGGCCATTATTCTCTGCAAGTTCCGATCGGTTTTTATTCATTACCATCTGAACAGCAGAAAACGCTAGATTAGGTTGTTGCTGCGAACTTAGCAACATTAATTTCATTCTCGTTGTTATCTTCTTATTCTTTGCCATCAACCTTTTTATATGGGCCGCCATCATATTCCGAAACGGTTTTTATAGCTAATTGTTTTGGCAGATACGGTATTACGAAACTTGTGAATCAGATTTGGCTGAAAATCGTATATGGCGTTGGTGGTACCAATTGGAAATGCAGTAACTGAAATATGATTTGATCTGATTGATGAACGCATACGCTGGCTGTGATAAAAATTCCTGTGTGATACCAATTCGGAATGCAGTGAACTATATATTACATGAACAGAGATGTTGACATGATTGTAAACCACATAACAGTATTGTGATACCAGATCGGAATGACTTCTGAAAAAAATGAACTGACCAGATACCTTTTCATAAGACAATAACTGAACGGTTACTATAACAGGTGTACTGTAACAAAATGTTCTCATTTGTTGGATGAAATTGTAGATGATAGTAACTGAAAGGATCTTAAAAATAGTGTGAAAATTAATTGAATACGTCAAATTGGTATGGAATAATGGAATGCCATGATCCGCGTTGCATTGTATATATTTACAAAAAAAACAGTTTTCCGCCATGATATTTCCATTGTGAACATCGCACGAGAACCTTCTGGTTGTACCATTCCTATTGGTATTAGACCCATGAAAATACGATAAAAACGAGGAAGTATTAACTTGTTTCACGCCATGAACATGTTTCTGTCGAATAGTCTACCAACACCATAATTTACTTTCCTCCGTTGCCTCCCACAAGTAAATAAAAATTTACCACGCGTATTTAGAAGTTCTTGCCATACGGTTAAACAATTTCCACCTCCATTCACACCGAAAATACATCAAACAGTTTTGATTGCATTTCTACCGTAAGGTTTACACATTTTCCATCTCCATCCAAATTTACTAAATTGATGAGGTGCTGTTAAAACACCGCATGGTTCTAGTTACTCATACGATATTGCCGAATAACGGTATAAAAAATACGAATGTACTTCGATTTTCACTTCACAAGAAAAGCAACAACTAAAACAATTTCAGATCACATAAAAAACAACTAAATTATAACATTACATTAATACGTCAATTTCAACTATAGAAGTTGGTTATCAAAATGCATGAAAGGTTGACTTGATAGTTGAGAGACAACCAATTTGAC
>JAULBU010031364.1:0-36884 GCA_032358235.1 Odonthalia washingtoniensis
CGTATGCCAGGTCAGAATCCGGATTGTCGAATGACACTGTTATTGACGAACTGCTGTATACGTGGCGATTTACATTAAGCGCCAGGTAGTCGAATACAGCCACATGCATTCTGAGTAGTAGTTTGGATGTGGACTCTACAGTATTGATCTTTGAGAACGTATGAATTTTGAGACAGTAGCGTATGCAATTAGCAAGGTTGGATACAGGGCCTTTTGTAGTGGCAGTACTGTAGAGAGGGGTGAATCTGTGTCGTTATGCGTTTAGAGACGTTCATAATGTGATAGTCAAGGCGTGCAAAGGAGGTCGTTGAATTGGTGCAAAGGGGAAGAGGCGAGGCGCGCAAAAGGGACAGGAACTAGGGAGGAGGAGAGCTAGGGTGACGGGCTAGCGAGTGTAGCTCTATCAATACGGAAATTGGGGTTACTTCAAGGTGCTAGGATATCAACACCCGGGCGATAACTACAGTTAGACGTTGTTTAATGCAGTAAATGAAAGCAAAGTGGGTGAAGAGAAAAGGAAAGGGAAGGGTGCTGGTGCCATTCTTATAGAGGAATAAGAATGCGAAAATCGAATCCAATACACTGATCTTAGTTGGCGGAAGCGTTTCTAGTAGGCCAAGGAATATCCACGTGTATATTCGAACGTAGGGCTAGATGTCGATCCAGCTGTTTGTTGGTGTCGTGGGTCATTCTTTAGTACAGTAGTCAACTGTAGTTCAGAATTTGGCAGACGTGTACATAGTTTAATCGTGTAACCACAGGCCTAATATAGTGTGGGTAATCTTTTGCGGAAGAGGTCAGTGGCTGTGTTAATCATGCACAATATGTAAATCCGAATGGTGCAAGCTTGGCAATTAATAAATGCGGAGTGCGGAGATTTGGTCATGGAGTTGTAAAATGAAGAGAAAGAAATAGTTGAGGAGGCTGTTTTGGAGAGGAACGAAACAGGTCCGGTGCAACATGAATATTTTTCAGAATATGCTGAAGAATTTGTTTTTCGTGAATATAAAATGACGAGTAGACCTGAATTCAGAAATTGCAAGACGAACGCATTTTTTGATTCAATAGTGGTATGAGGGATACAGAGGATTGAAATGGTTATGATTTTAATTTAAGAAAGGATACTCATTCAGATGCATACATATGTAGGTTGTAGGAGATATTCAATGATTTTCCGTGCCTAGCACCAGCAGTTTGCGCAGTTGAAAAGGTCTAGCATATCATTTGTAGTAATTACAAACTTTGTCTTGTGTTCCCGCAGTATTTTAGTATCTCTTTTTGTGGAATAAAGTCATCAATGAAGTTGTTGATTTAACTTCTAACTACCCCTAGTATTGAAGTGTCAGTTGTTCTTTGAAAAGTTAAATTATCAACGGTGATGAATTTATTACTGTCCCATCTCGAAGTACTGTAGTCTATTCTTATTTGTTAAATTAAATCAATCAAATTTGATGATGATACTATCCGTCCCCTTTCAGTCTTGTAATCTGTTCGTAGTTGTAGAAAAAGGATCATCATCAAAGTTGATGATACTATTGCCGCCCGTCACCTATTATGTAGTATCTTTCTGTTTGTAGCGAAATCATCATCAAAGTTGATGATGGAACGTTTATTTATCAATGCATATGAGTTATATGCACCGCAGCCCCCCAGTATTGCAGTCATCTGTTATTTGAATTGTTAATCGTCAACAACGGTGATTATTTAATTACCCCTCTAATTGTAGTCTTCTTCTCATTCTATTTCTGAATGTTCTTCAAAGTTGATGATGAAACTCACTACTCAGTAATTTAGCCTTCTCTTGTTTGTATTTTTAAAACACCAATAATTTTTAAAACACCAATAACGTTGATGGAGATAATGATACCCCCCATTATTTTAATTATGTTCTATTTCTTGTTATATGATCAAAGTTGATCATTAAACTGCCACCCCATGTATGTTAGCCTTTTTTCCTACGATCAACATTGATCATTTTACTGCCACCGCAGTATTGTAGCCTTCGGTTATTTTTATTGATAAATCATCTTCAATCTTGATATATTTTTATTGATAAACCATCATCAACCTTGATTTATCTTTGTTGATAAATCATCATCAACCTTGATGGTGATGATGCTAGCCCCCTCCCCACAATGACAAACTTCCTTCATTATATTGTTAAATCATCCTCATCTTTGATGATGATTATGGTACACCCCGTCCCCAGTATTATAGTCTTCTTATACTTTTAATTTGAAATCATTACCAATGTTGATGATTTAACTGCACCCCCCGCTATTGTAGTCTTGTTTTGTTTCTAATTTTAAATCATCTTCAACGTTGAGAATTGTAGTCTTCTTTCATTTGTAATTTGAATTACATTGTAAAATTAGCGTCAACGTTTATGTTGATATTGCCACCCTACGTATTTTTATCTTCTGATATTGCTTTTTCATAAATCATCATCAACATTGATGATGATAATGAAAGCCCCTCCGTGGTATTTTATACTTCTTTCCTTCAAATTTAAATCATCATCAACCTTGATAATGATTACGGTACCCCTTCTAACTTTTGTAGTATTATTTTATTTCTCACTTGAATTCATCATCAACGTTGGTGGTGATAATTACATTCCCTCCCCACGATTAGTGGAGACTCCTTTTTTCAAATATGAAATCTGTGTCTTCTTTGATATCATCCTCAACGCTGAGAATGATAACGGTACCCACACCCCAGTATTGCAGACTTCTTTTTTCAAAATTTGAAATAATGAAAAAGGTTGATTATTTTAGTCTTCTTCTATTTCTAATTTGAATTTGAATGTTAAATGAGAATCAACCTTCATTATGATAAGAGCAACACCCCTCACCAAAATTGCATAATTGTATTAATTGTATTGATAAATCATCATCAAACTTGATGATGAAAAATACAGCTCCCCTCCCCAGTATTGCATAGTTCCATTATTTATATTTATAAGTCATCATCAAGGTTGCTGATGACAAATCCAGACCCTGTCCCATGTATTACAGACTTCAATTATTTGTATTGATAAGTCATCTTCATCTTTGATGATGCTGATGACACCACGCCTCCCCAGTATTTTAGTCTTCTATTATTTATAATTTTAAATCATTATCAAAGTTGATGATGATAAGTACACCACTTCCCAGCATTGTCGTCTTTTCTGCTTTCAAATTTTTAATCATCATCAACATTGATGATGGCAATACGAGCCACCCCTCACAAGTGTTTTAGTCTTCTCTTTTTCAAATTTGAAATCAACATTTGTGATGATAATCCCAACCCCCCAAGTTTTGTATTCTTTTTCTATTTCAAATTTTAAATCATCATCAACGCTGACAATGATAATCCCAAGCACCCCTTCTCAATTTTGTAGTCTACTCTTGTATCATTGTGTCTAAAATGAATTTGAAAACATCATCAACGTATATGATGATAATCCCAGCCCCCTCCCCACTATTTCAGTCTTCTGTTATGTCTAGATTTATATTGAAAACATCATCAACGTTGATGATGATAATTCCAGCCCCCTCCTTTGATGATGATCCCAACTCCCTTCCCCGTACTGTAGTCTTCTCTTCTGTACAAATTGAATTAAAAACCATCATCAACGTTGATGATGATAATCCCAGCCCCATCTCCACTACTTCAGTCTTCTGTTGTGTCAAAATTACAATTGAAATCATCATCAACGTTGATGATGATAATCCCAACCCCCTTCCGCCTAGTGTAGTCTTCTCTTGTGTCAAAATAGAATATTAAATCATCAACGCGACAATGACACCCCTCCCTGTATTGTAGTCTTCTGTACCACCGCATTAAATCATCATGATTTCGATATATTATAGATCGGTCGATATTAATCGGACATGTGTTGGGCTCTCCTTATCTTGTCGTGGGAACTTTGAGTGGATCGTATGAACATAAGATCAAGTTTGATTGATTTTATGCATACTCTGAATCAAACTGCACTGTACATGAATACAACAATCATCTTATGACAACATTCTACTCTTTCCTATCTCACATTCTCTCTCTCAAACTTGGACTGTAGACCCATCGCATGGCTGCGTAAGTGTTAAAAATTGAAAAAAAATTAGCCTCCGGTTAGCATTAAACTTTTTAAAATAAAAATATATCTTTCGTACTCGCACCTTACAAAACCGTAACCTGCTTTCCAACTTCTTCACTTTACTATCAATAAATGGTCTTTTTCAAACTAAAAAATTACAATGCTTATCTTTGGACAGTAATTGTTAAATCGTTTCCACATTTCACATCTTGCCATTCTTCATTAAGTGGGGCGTATGCCATTTAGTGAACAGAAGATCGACTTTGATTGTCTCATACAGTGGGCCCAACGACATCTCGTTCGATTCAGCCGTCACGTTTAAACCATGACAGACTCTTCTGTAAATTGGAAAATTTCTTTGTTGAATTCGTTCTGTCAACGTTTTTCGTGATGAAGAACAGCAATTCTAGCTAAATCATAATGAAATGTATTATTGAGTTTTCGTATCGCTGAAAAATTACGTACATATTATGTACAATACAACAATTTTTTTACATGCAAACGTATAGCCAGTTTTTCCATTTCTATGAACTGGTCCACCATATTCCTTTTTTCTGTCATGGCCTCAATCTCAATTTAGTTACTTTCTTGAGAAACCAAGTCAGTTCGTAGCTTGATTTCAATTGCTCCCCTATTTCATGACGAGAAAACTGATAGTAGGTGAGAGAGAAATAAGGTGGTTGAAAGACGTGCTTCGATGGCGGCTGATTTGGTGGTTGAGAGGGAAGATGAAACTGATCACAAATATTTTTCTACGAGCAATGAAAATCTTCAGAAAAAAAATCGTAATCGGTAAGAACAACAGCTACTGCAAATGTTTGAAGAAGTGTCATGTTCTTTGAATTTGCATCCGCTACAAAATTTACAATTTTCAAAACATTCATCTGCTTGCAAGGCTAACTGCTCATGAATTGCACAGCAATGAATTTGTTGGTGAATTGGGTGCGTCGAAAAGTCCAGACCTTGTGGACATGATCTAGACCTGGAAGATCACATGGGACTACGAAAGCAATAATTTCAATTACAATGACGAACACATAAACACAGACGCCTGGTACTACAAAAGCAGGACTGTAATTAACTATGACATACACATTATCAAAAAATCACCATCATCTTCATTGTAAACAAGATGGTGAAGAAAAGATTACTTCCCTCTTTACCCCTCTTTATTCTTCCCCAAAGTCCGCGCTTATCTTTTCCTCTGTTTCCACCCCCTTCATCATCATTTTTAGAAGATATTTGTACCGATCGGAGTCTTTTGGACCCAGTTGCATCAGCCTTTAATTTCTCTGTTCCCTTCTTTCGTGCTCTTGAAAACAGGCTAATTGGTTGATGGCCCTTGTACATTCGTCTATTTTTATTTCCTTCCGCTCCCTATCTTCCTCCGTTTTATGCTCTCCTTTCTTTTTCAGAATGTCCCTTCTCCTACCTTTCACTCCTTTCTGTCGCACATATTTTTCTTCATCTTCTCTACCTGTTGTAGCTCTATCTGATCGAATTGCCCCTTTTATTGCTTTTTTCGGCTTCCTCAGCCACCCCTCCAAACTTCCGATAGGCTAATAAAACGTCAGCTTCTGCTTCTATGTATTTGAAGTCTGTTGCCATTTTCCTCTCTCCATCAGCCATCTGTCATTCCGATAGAGCCTTGTATTCCTTCATTGGAATTTTCACCGGTTTGTTCACTGTTGTTCCGCTGTTGTTCCAGTTTTCAACATGTTTCCGAGCAAATAGGTAATTTGTTATACCCTTCATCAACGCACACCATTTATCTTTCATGGAAGATGGTACTCTCCTCAATTTAAATATACTATAGCAATAATCGCTGATTCCCTCTCACCTGTTCTCCCCCCTTTGATTCGTCCATTTTTTACTTTGATGGAACCATGCCTTGGCTAGGTACAGTCCTTCTTCTTTCGAGAAATGTTTCCTTCTCTACTCTCGTCTCCAGATTCATCTCCGACGCCAACTGCAGCGTCTACTACAGGTACCACTGGTCCGTCCGTTGCTTTGCGCTTCTTGTTCTTAGATCTTAACAGTAGACCTTTTAATTTCTTCACCGGTATAGCGCTCCTAGAAACAGGAAAAGCTAATTCATCATTAATGGCAGGTTTCCTAGTTAAAATACTAGAAAAGTTATAAATATCGGTAGGGTTGTGGCTGCTACATATGTTAGTCTCAGTAATAAATTCGTTAGTCGCTTTATTGCGTTCTCGTTTCTCATAGTTCGCTCGATTCTTGAATCTACCGCTGAAAATAGTTTCGAAGTTTCTCTTCCAGATATTTACTGCTGATACTGATTCTATGCTGCATTTCCGTGCAGATTTAATCAATTACCCCTCCATGATGAACATGTTTCACTTTTGTGATGGACTATTCTCCCGTTGTTCACGGAAGCTTGCGACATTGTGTGTTACTTCTTCGACTTCTAAAATATCATTGTCTCCACCACCTCATGATGTGGACGCATAACTAGGAGTGGATGATGGTGTACGGTATGAATTCGTGATTTTTTTATGTCCATAGTTGATGAAAGTACTGGTTTTGAAATCTTCAGATGTTTAGTTGTAATAACAATTCTGATTGGTCCTTCTCGGAGCAGAAAAAGGTTCCCAAGTATATTTTCAGTTCACATATTCTGTTCTGGTTCTTTGGTTTCTTCCAGCCTCGTGACCCTCCAGCAGTTCCCCCTCCCTTTCAAAAAATATAACATCACTATCTACATACAGGTTCTATTTTGAATAAAACCCAAATTTTATATCATAGAGAATAATGTCCTTGTCGATCTATTGAACTTCATACAATTTGTTTTGCCGGTTGTATTTTTCCTTGATACAGATACTCGGATAAGCTAATGTCGTCCCCAGAACTTATTTTCCACCCTACTACGGTGCCAGTTTATTCTCAAAGGAGGCTCACTTCTAGCAATAAACAGAGGTGTATTTTACTTTACACCTTCGCATTCGGGCCACAAAAAAATGCGAAACTAAGCTTTCAGTTGGCCAAGCCAACTATATGTTCAATTGCACTTAAATATTAATTGTTAGGTGCAGTGTATCACGCGATACGTACTGTAACTATGCCAACACAGCTGAAAACGTCGCCACGTGTTACACACACTCGCATGTCCGTCCAAGTACGCGCCAGCTATGCCTACAAGAGTCATCACCGATACATGACAGGACACGCTGAACCATTTGGGTGCAGGTTTGCAGATCAGACCTTCATCGAAAACGAATTCACGCTCTCTTTAAATATCGACACGTCTCACTCCTGTTTCTCTTTTCTTGATGTCTCACGCCACCTTTCACTGGTCTCCTAGCAACAGTCTGACGCGCCCCGCACCGCTTCAACCGGTGACATCTGTTGAAATTTTCAATATCAACCGAGATCCATTTCGATCAAGATCAGCACTATACTCCGTTTATTGCTTCAATTGACTAGCAATACATCAGCACTTTACGGCTAACCACTCAACTTTACCGGTCGAACCTACAACGCACGCGCTTAACGCGACCTTCATTATATATACATCTAACCCCGACTGCCCCTTGCGCACCGACACTGCACAACAGTCCACTCACTAAAAAGACGTTGGTCCGTCAACTGATTCGGGTTACTTACTGACATCAACCGGCTCATACCCTATCTATGATCCCCTTCGCTTGTCAGAGGCTGTTTCCTAGATAAATTACAGGAGTGGCAACGCCCAACAACCGCATTCAAATGTAACGTATTACGAATGTCGCGCAGCGCCGTCATCCACCGATAATGATATTTACTTCAGCATTTAATCTTCTATCGCCGATTCAGGATCAAACAAACGTGGACAGCCAACCTGCTCGTATCCCAACACCGAACCCGTAACGCACTCAGTCGGAACCACGCAATATCGCCCGGCCCCGCGTCATCGTGCCATTCACAATATATGAACAAGAAACCACAAACTTACGCTTGCATCAAGGAATTACTAAGCAAGAATCGTTAGCGGAATTTCACTACTGCCCTCTGTGCATGGTCCCCCACTCCCTCAAAGACTGGAGTATGCCTCATCATTTTCACACCCAGCATTGATCTACATGGACGCTTTGACTCTGACCGTAACCTGTGCACAATGGATCCTCTCTGGTCAACACCAAAACCAGCAGCCGTATGTAATTGGACACCATACTTCGTATGGAGGCAACTATAACCTACAACGAATGGTCGGCCACTTTCTCACGTTGTTCAGAAAAACTGATCGGGTACTCCATCCAAGCCTCCATAGGACCAATGAAGGCCACGATCAGCCAAATGTCTAAGGATCAGAACTACTCGCGCCGCGAAAGTCAGATGCTCCACAACGCGTTATCAGATGTTAAGACAACACTCTCCACCAATACGGATTTTACTGATGGCATAGAGACTCGCGTATGTAGTACCCCTGCCAAGTAACCCGGGTGCAGGGAATTCAAGTGAGGAAGGGGGTACCAGAGCTGAAGAATAAAACCCAGCAGGGTCGCAGACTGTATATACTGCCGTGAAGGCGAGGGCTGAGATCTGGACGATCGAGTGCTTCAAACGTTGAGTGGCGGTGTTCAGAGGGAGGCGCGCACATGGGGAGCACTGCCTACTCGTCCTGATGCCAGCCCGTAGCCATGTTTATGGGATTCTCTCTCTGGGGCAGTCGAAGATAGCTGTTGTTGATGCTGTTGTGGGTCTAGTTGATTGCCAGGGCAAATACGGCCGTCCAAGTCGGCACCGGTTGGAGTCGACGAGGCGGTATTTATTTTTTAAAACTGGAAGCTACACGTGGCCAGACGGAATGCGAATTTACAGGTGTAAGCTGCCAAAAAGGGAGAAAGAGGAAAACCGTAGAAGGAAAAGAAAGACAGAAGAAAGGAGTATAAACGGAAAAATAGCTACCGAAAATAGTGTGGGTACACCTCAGTACCTGCCGCTGGGCAAGGTACTACAGCATATGCGACACCATTGCCCACAAGCCCACGGTCTTGACAAAGATCGTCGCTTTTCTACAAGACACAGTAATTACCGAATCACGGAAGTTGAGCAAGAAAATATCGGAATCATTACGGTCAGCAGCCCCAGCATAAATCGTATCACCCCTCAAAGGTATACTTTCGATGCACAGACTGAACATGGGAACCGACCAGCTAATTAGGCTCAACCTATTTCGTCTCAAGTATCGTCCTATTCACAGGGGCAGGCTTCCTCCATCATCCCGGTTGTACAATGGCCGAACTACTACCACTACGTGCATGAAGCTCTTGAACTCAATGTCTCCAAGATCGATATAATCCGCCTGCTAAGCACAACTTTTACAACCGTTCCTTAATTCCGTTCGTATCAACTAATTCTTCGCTCTCCTGTATACGACGACCAGGTGGCACAAAACATGTACACACACTCGTTGTATATGGAGACATATGAAGATCCCTCAATTCGATGGCACTGAGCAGATATGGATTCTGCCATTCCTCAACTAGTTCCGTGTGGAATACGATTCGATACGCGTCCACAAAGTAGCCGCCATGTGACTATTTTCAAGCTACCTTCGTGGATCCGCACGGGATAAATTGCAACTCTGTTTGGAAACCAGCACACACGGCACAACCTATCAGAAGTCTAATCTGTAAAATTACGCATTGGTCATAAACTATTTACTATGTACAATCCTCTGGAGGCGTCACCTTGCCATACTATTCTCACCTCTACAAGACTGGTGATCTGGTTTTAGTTTCTTATGGAACAGTATTGAATAAGACCGTCAAGTGGCCGGCGCTGAAATTTCAATATTATTGATCGTGTCTTTTTATACGGTCAAAGCACCCAAGGTATGGGTTATAGTCCCCCATGTCCTCTACACGCGATCTGTCATTCATGGTCGTCGTCTCGTCCTATACGTCCAGCTCCATCTTTTGGATGGTTAATATCCCCTTGAATCAAATGTTCATACTGCGATTTTGTATTCATTTCTTTGTTCACCTGCATTTATTTATTATTTATTGTGTGAATCCCTCCCATCCGTCGATATCCGAGCAGTCTGATTAGTGCGCGCCATGATAAGGGAGCCTACGACTGCCGGACTGAAACCGGGACTAAGAGGTGGCTCACCGAATAGGCACGAATGCGACTTAGAAGACCGGGGGTTTAGCTCGTCGTCGCGCAGATTGTGGTTTCGTTTTGGAAGTCTGAGAATGTGTGTGAGAATTTTAAGTGTGTCTGTAACTCTCGAATTTCATGTTGCCCTAATCTGCTTCGGAACCCCGAACAAGATTTTTTTTCACAAAATGGAAGTGATGTTTCCAAATCCAATAAAATCCTTTTGAAATTTCAAAGAAAAGAATATTAAGAAATTCCAAAAAATTGTTTTCTTTGGTCAGTTCCCTGAAATTTAGATACATATCGAAAAATCGTAACAAGTTGAATAATTTTCAAAAATTATGTCCTAGAACATGTTCCAAGAAAATTGAAAATTTCCGGGTAAAATTTGGATGCTTTGAAATTTTTGTATTTTCAAAATATGTAACATCTTTCATGGATAGTATTTGCCGTTTTGAAAATAGAGCCGAAATAAATTTGAAGTTTTTCCAATTTATTTTGGCATTGCAGATTGATTTGTAAAAGTGGTTGTTTTGAGGAATTATGTCATGTTTATTTCGAGATATTTCGAATAATTATTGATATTTTTCTGCATTGATTGCATGCAGGTCATACACTGCATGTCAAAAAGTGATCAAAAACCGCCAATTAGATTTTAGCTACAGGTACTCCAATAAAATTGGAGAAAGTTATTCAATATTCAGTGAAATTTCTGTACTGTATACTTGTAATGGTACGTGACCCACTTAAACTGGGGTATATCACAAAAAAAATTGAATCATCTCAACAAATGAATGGAAATATTTTGATTCGTAAAGATAATCCTTAATTATGTTTAATATGCGATGTTGTTTCCGACAGCATCAAAACGATATACCCGATTAGGATCATGGGAGCCACTCCGACCGTCACTCAAGTAATTAGTCTGCAGATCACCAATTCGGATCATGCGCCATTTTGTTACAGTGTCTTTCAAAATTCTGTTTACCCGCATCTCCAAGTGATGCCGCAGCAATGATTACTAATCATTTCTTCTTTCGCTATATTGCGGCTCTGCGTGAAAAACTAGTAGTTCTTTAAGCAGATCTGCAAGATATCTCCCATCACATATCACTGTCGTATTTTGGGCTTTGTCTTTCCCATACCACTCTCTCATCACAGTATTCACATTCACATTGCCGTCTTTATACGTTTCAAAAATGTTATAATTTTCTTCACCCATCATGTTCCCCACCACCTCCATCAAACAAACCAGCTAATGAAAATATAATAGATACATTAATTATATGGAAAAAATTACAAAATCCATTTGCGCATAAAACAAAGTTAATGTATTTGCACCTTTTGTATATAGAAATCGCGAACCACGTTCAAACTATCCATTACAAATTATACCTAATTGCTTTGTAATGCAAACAAATATTGAACTTTTTAATTTATCATAGTTTGTATACTATCATGGAACTAAAAAAGAAAAAACTGTAAATATTGATTTTGATTCCCAACGTTTACGTATAAGAGATTGTTTATATGATAGTATTTCAGATACAAAAGCGATTTTTGCCGAATCTAATGATCGTATTATATTTGCATTTAAAGGCACTTCAAGTAATCCAAATGTTGTAACAGATCTTAAAGTTAGTCATCGTTCATTATCTTAGGTTATTTCAGAATCTATATATGCATTCACACCGACTCCTAAAGGAACTGACAGTGATACATTCCGAATTTCAAACACATAACAAGAACTGGAAAATATTCGTAATACAAGATTATTCCGTCGTGCCAAAGTGCTAGCAACACTATCAAGTTCAGATGTAAAATTAACATTGCGATTAAGTAATGATAAAATAGCGGTATCATCATTTGGTTCACCACTGGTGGGATTCATTACCTAGACGTGGAACGTGTAGGTAATGAATCCTTTAGTGAAATATATGACAATAATATAAAAACACATTGGAGATTTGTAGCAGACGGTGATTTCATATCAAAAGTACCTAAAATAGGATATATGCATACAGGTAAAGATGTTATACTTTCATTTAATGGTGAATTTTTTATAGATCCAAGTGTCTTAGAAGTTATTTTTACATCGTCATACAAGTTCTTGAATACATCATAGAAAATCGTGTTATTTATTAGCTTTAAAATCTTGGTGTGTTAATCGCGGTGATTATTGTCCTAATGTATGGCCATTTCCTATATCTAATAACGATAATAAAAAGTTCGATTCAACTTTTTAAAATTAATCTATTACTAGAGGTGGTTTATATTATTCAATATTTACAATTAATAAGAAAAAGGAGGTGACGAAGAATAGAAATTCGATAGAGCTGCTAGAATGCAAGGTTATGCAGATGCTATCGATGCTTTAGGTTATATTTCACCACAACTTGTTACTTCAAGGACACTTGAACTATGGAGACGGATGGATGATGCAACTTTTGGAAAATTACGAATCGAAGTATAGCAACCGACAACATGATCTGGGGAGAACGGTTTTTAAATAAACGAAAGGAAACGAAAACGAAGAAAGATCTTCCGAAAAGGGAAAAAAGGAAACGAAAGGTTTGTTTGTTCTAAAGGAGATTAAGCGTGAATTTTGATGTGATTAAATACTATAAATTGCGTATTGAATTGAAAGCTTAATCAGTTCGATGTCTAGGTAAAGATGAAGGTGACGATCGTAATCGATGTAGACTCATTTATGTATCATCCCCAAATCGGTGATGAGATTTAGCAGATTAAATATTCTTCTTCTCCTTGTTTTCCTTGAGTAATAGACGCACGACCAGAACCAATGAGAGTTAATACACTAGAAGCTTGTTTTTTAACTAAATCATTACCAGTATGGGTATGCTTGTGCTTGTATTCTAACAATTAATGAATGAGTTTTCATAATTCCTATAATTGCTACTACAAATTCAATACCGCCACATTCTACAATACGCGAACGACATACATCAGATACTGTTAACCTACGCAATGTACTTAATGCTCTATCTGCAACTTTTCAATTCTGTTTATGATGTTGCATACTTTCAATCATTAATGGTATTATTTCTTCACGTGGTGCTAATCCATCACTATCTTCTCTACTTTCTGTAAAATTTTCAACTCTTTTTCCGATTCGTTCTATGCATTCGCAACACGTTCAACTCGTTCCTTCATTGATGATGATACATTATTATTGTTGTTGTACGGTTGCATAGATGAAAAACTGAGAGATGTTGATTTATTGGATTATTTTCAATCATTACTGATGATATTGATAGCGATTCAGATTTTAATTGCAACGGTTGATGTAGTTGTTCTAAATTGAAAGGTAGTGTGCTTGTAGGTGGCCTTTTAAGTTGTAATTATATCATCTTCCACTTCAGTACTTGAGGAATGACATCGAGATTAATGACTTGGTTCAAAGCTACTTTTGCAGTTATTTAGTGGTGAACCAACACGATGAGAAACAAGATGATGTTTCATATTTCGTGGAGTTGTATTTTTTATAAACTTCCCCACATTTCAGATGTTATTTGGATCTTCTTGATCACCCATATCTTTTTCTTTTGACGGAAATGCTACTTCTCTTTCCATCAGATTATTATCAAGTTTGAGATCAAGTTTGAATTCTGCTGTTTCATCGTTACTGCTCCACACGTTGTTCGATTTATCACGATCCTTGTTCAACCATCTATATTTAGGACGCCTTTGTAGTTTGTTAGTACCATGTTCAGGTGTGGTACTAATGACAGTTTCGAGTTCCGGACGAACGGCCAAATTAATTGTATCTTCCTGATCTTTTCGTTCTTGTTGTTTTTGAGATGTGCTTACGGAATCAAATTCAGCATCTTTTTCATTTCTCGTACCTTGATAGATATAATATATACATAGTATGTATAATTATTATGATCATTGATGGTTTTCTTATTTGGGTTCTGTGACTCAGGAGACTTCCCCTGTTGTTGCTCAAGTTGATGATTGAAGTCATCTGTTTCGAATATGGCGAAGAGATCTTAGATATTAGAACTGGGAAGCTTTCGAAGATATGAATCTTTCACGCTATGGTCCTCAAGAACATCGACGGCACTCTTCTTCTTTGATGCCAGATTGGTATGGTGGTCATTATATTTGTTGCTTTCATCGCCATTGACATTCTTCGTGGTGGCTTCAACTATTTGAGATTCAAATGAAGATCGTATGTTAATAATGTTGACATTGACAGATGATGTAGTTGAAATATTATCGGCTCGTTAAATAAAGCAGATAGTTTTTCGACATGACTTTCACTACTGTTGCGACTTAAGACGAGTTATTCGCCGGCTGTATCAACACGATCATTCTCTTGAGTTTGATTATTACACTGTACATTTTCTGTGGAATTAGATGCAGGTGGTATGGTTTATTGTGGCTGAGGCTGTGATTTAGATTGATAACATTATATGTATTGATATGATTAAGATTATGGTCTGTGTTAAGAACAGTTGATTTTTGATTATTATTTGGTATACTAGAGCGCCTTAAATGATGATGATGATTAACTTGTTCAATATCTTCATCTTCATCTTCACTATGTTTATTACGTTCATCATGTTCATCTGTTCTTCATGTTCTTCAATTGATGGTTTTGAACGACTGAATCTATTTGAAACTTCGCGGGGTATTAATCGTATTCGTGCTTGTGAATGATGTTGTAATGATTGAACCAAGGTACTATGAATATTTTTTCTATCTGCAACCAGAGTAGTAGCACTTCTAACTTTGAATTCATCATCATGGGAGAAAGAATTAGTTGAGCGTGGAGATGAGGAAGAAGTTGTGAGACTGGGTAATGGAGTGGCTGAGTCTTTGCGCAATCGAAATGGTCCAGATTCTCGTTTAGAGTTTGATGACGACGGTAACTGTGGATGCGGTGCAAGAGTAGTAGGTGCTGATGTTCTTCTTCGCAAAGTTCGAAGTGAACTAGTTCGATTGGCACCAGGTGCAGCATGATGTCCTGGAAGTAAGCTAGTGCAGTTCGACGAGAGTGGTGTCTAAACAAGTTGTTGTCCGTTTTTTTTGACGCTTTTGGTGGGAATGTTTAGACGACCTAATGGAAGTGAAGCGTCGTTACACAAGAGGGACAAGTCGAGCATGGGGAGCAGGGTGACGTGGGAAAGCAGAAGAATCGGACTGTTGGTTGTGATGATTCATTGAAGGAGGTGATATTGGTAATGAAAGATGTTGGGATGATGGTGCAAGTGAAACCATCAGTGAGTGAGAAGTGGAGAGGAGTGGGGTAGAAACGTCAGAGACTGAAATGTCAACAAATCAGGGTACGGATGGTTTTCATAGAAGAAATGAGAGAAATTGAAAGATGGCTGACGAGTCGTCATCGTTTAGATTGGTGTCGCTGTGTATTTTTCTGTTGTGGTCGGTGTCGGAGTTGTTTTTGTGTCGTTTGAATCGGTGTCGTGGTTGTGGTTGTTTCTGTGGCCGGTGTCTGAGATTTTGTTATTGTCGGTCTCGTTGTTCGTGATATGGTAGGTGCCGGGGTAGGATTTTTGGTCGGTGTTCGTTTTTTGGTTTGTATTGTGGTCTTCGTCGTCGTGAAACTGATAGGGAAATGTTTGTTTTGTCTTTTTCGTTTGATTTGTAATTTTATTTGTGTACAGAAAATAAATGAAATTTTTATAATTTTCGGATGACACGTTTGAACCTGTCGACCACTTACGTGGCAAGAATGTTCTGAGCGATAAGAAAGGATCCCAAAACCAAACTTGGGACCCGTAGACCACTTATGTGGCAATATTGTGCTGAGAGATTAAAAAATGAACCTAAAACCCAGACTTGGGACCCAAAACCAAACTTTTAAGTTTAGTTTCAGGCTCATTTGTGTCACAGATTTCAATTACCTTACTAGATGAAACGAGTGTATATTATACAGGAAGTTGCATATTTCCTGAGCAGCTTCATTTTCCTCTATTTAAGAAGTTTTCTTCTTTGTTCAGGATGCTTTCTACCTGTCTCCAAGCCCTCACGAGAAAAACTTGTTTTGTCTCTCTCGCTTCACTGAACATTTAACGATTAAATATCAGCGATTTGGGATACAACAGACATTGTCTGCCCATATTTCGGAACATTTCTCGAGCAAGTTATTTTTCTGAAGATATTACTTATTTTTGAAAAATCTGACATGTGTCTTGTCACATTAATTACATACTAATCAAATTTTGTTTTATATTAATCTACAGTGACTCGATGTAACGATATTTCCATTACACCCACAATCTCCATTACATTGGCCAATCCCACTACTGTATTACTACACAGGTTACAACTGCTCTTGGAACAATAACCATTAATCCTACTACTGTTCCACGTTCTGTAAGCACTACGGGAACGGTTCAACCAATCAATAACAGCCATGGAGGAGCTTTAAAACTTCGGAAACGGTTCGACCGATCAATGACAGACAGGGAGCTGCTATAGAAAGACGTACTATTGGATGTTGTACTACTACTTCCACAAAAAAAGCAAACTACGGCATGTTTGCATTCACTCACTGATATGCCATAAAGATAATAGTATTATCGTATTGGTTACGTAATGTTATTTTTGATGAACGGAAATACTCTTTTTTTTAAAAGATTTCATCCATGCATTTAAAATAATCCACTGTCGACGGCGAACATTACTAAAATAAGAACAAGTTAAACAATAATTCAGAAAATCAGAAAATTTTTATTTTGGCAACCTTCACCAAAAAAAATCCCATTTCAAACTTTTCTTTCAACGTGCATAACCTTTGATTCAACAACCCGTTTGTTTCATGCGTTTCATTCTACGATAGTACCTCCATCAGGATCTTCGACTGCATCCGTGTCAAATGACTCGTCTAATTCATTGTGTACGTAACCAATAACATCTTCTTCATCAATCTCATCTTGACTACTGCTTAATAATTTCTCTCTTCCCACAGGTACCTTTCCATCAGATCACCGGAACTGTTTTCGCACCAAACTAGACTCTTCACTGTCTTCATCATCACTTTCATGAATTGCATCAAAATGGTTCTCCATATCAAACGGTTCGAAGTTAGCATCGAGTTTCGGTGCATGCATAACGAAGCAGTCTCCTATAACTCCATAACAATTACTAACAAAAAGAAGAAAGGAAGTTCCACTCAACGCAATATAATAACGCCCATTTTCAGTGTGCTTGATTACTACGGTGTGACGTCGTCTATCATTTCGCAACCGTTCCAACTCATTTCCATCACGCCCAAAACTCAATTCCCATGCTATCGACCGTAGCGCTTTTTGCGTCCTCATCTTCTTTTTAATATCCTCCTTGAATTCCATAAAACATTCATTCAAAAGTTTTGATGCAGCACTCGGTAAGTAGGATTTGTACATGCCATTAGTTTCCATTGGTTTTGTACCGCCTCTCCCGAAATGGTTCTTTTCATCTACATCATCACCATTTCCACCTATACTTGTTTCATGTTTTTCAATAACATTCTTAACCGATCCAGAAGCAACATTTTCTGTAGTCGAAATGACCACTAATTCTGCTTCAGGTTCTTCATCATCCATCTCTTCGTTCTTCATAATTGCAAATGTATATATTATTGAGGTCATGATAGCATCCAACCGATATATCGTTTTTATACTATCTTAGTCATTTTTTGTATATTCGTACAGTCTAAATATTCGAAATGCATTCTTGGCATATTCGTTCCTAAAAAACATGTCGACTTCCCTTCTTATTTTCGCTTATGAGCATCTCCATCATTTCAAATTTCACCATCTGAAACCATTACAAGTTGACAAATGTCTACATACGCTGACTTTCTCCATTTGCTCATATCGCGAACTCCATTTCGATTATTTCCATGCAAATTACAGTAAGCTTCCTTCATTTTGTTCTTAACTTCACTTGCAGTACCCTTCGAACCAATTTTTTGTCTTGTACTAGTAAGGCAGTGGTATCCTGAAGTTGCGAAATATGCATCTTTAACACATCTCTTCCTTGAACTAACAGTATGTCCGCATACCTTCTCAAATCGACTAACAAGTATCTTGCTGCTTGATTCGCGTTCGTACATTTTTTCTAATTCTCTAGATGGTTGATTCTTTACTTCAATACGGAGAACCGTAACCACACTCTGGCCCACGAAGCTCGAGATAGTCTCAGGTTTTGACGAATAACAGGTACCTCTAATGGTCTCTTCCATTGTACATGGAGGGTAATATGCATACTCAATTCGGATTCATTGTCCTTCTTCAGTGTGTCACACTTCTCCTCCCACAATCTTATTGTGCCACAAAGTTGTTGAGGGACTCTTTTAGAGTTTTCAAATTCACGTTTCAACTCATTTCAATCCTTTCTATTCAGTGTTACTGTGTTTCTATTTTCCAGAGGAGGGCTGTTGGTATCAATTATCCCGTCATCCAAATCTTCATACCCTTCCTCCAATTCTTCAACATTATGTCTTTCTGGAAGATTTTTTCCCACGATTGGGCTGATTCCTGTCTTGTTTTCTATCCTGCTCTTCTTCTTCTTTGGGATACTTTCCTTTCCATAATCATCACCATCATCGACTATAGACGGATGGGCAATGCATCTTTTTGGCAGACGTTTTTAGGTGGCGTGAGGATATAGACGACTATATTTACAAGGAGACTTCAGCACACTTGCTTGCATTTATTTTTCACCAGTTTTCATTGATGGAAGAGTATTATGACTAGATTTCATCCTACCAGACTTTCTGAAAACGTCTTTAACATCAGCCATTTCAAGTTGTTTATGTGTTCATTAGAGTCTTTTGGGGTATGTTGGGTGGCGAAACAGATGCTGACCACGATGAAAATGGGTATAAAGCAGTAATAATGATTTTGGGACGACAGTACCACTGCTATAATAGGCGATGGTGATTCAATTGGGATTTGAATTTGTGATGGTTATATAACAATGGTTTGTGATTCAATTATGTATGTTGAAATGTATCACTGTCCCAACAAAAGTATCACAGCCGAGATGATAAGAGTGAAAAGGTCAAGAATAGCCGTACTTTTCATGGGATGCAAATATCTCATATCAGTATTGACAATTAACATTCCGTGCCCCGTAATTCTATTATGTTTAGATGTTAGGAAACATTACATTGGATTTCTTCTATTATGTTTAGCTTTTATGAAACATTACATTGAATTTCATAAAATTACTTCGGCATTCGGTGGAAATTAATATCAAAATAGCAGAAACATTTTCTAAAACGTCCAAACGATATTGATTGTATTTCCATATTCCTTCATACATTTCACGGTATTCAGCAATGCGAAATTAGTATTTCCGAATTACTTCCGGGGCCCGTCATCAATTAAATGAAGTTATTCTATGATTCTTTGCTGTTACAACCCATTACATTGAAATTACAGTAAATTATTTCGGTATTCAGTCTAAATTGAGTTGTAAAAATCCAAAACATTTTTAAAATGTGTCAAATTTTTATTGATTTGATTGCCATATTTCTTTGAAGTACAGTAAATTATTTAGGAATTCAGTCCAAATATGTTTGGAAAATTCCAAAACATTTTTGAAAGGTGTCAAATTGTTATTGATTTAATTGCCATATTTCTTTGAATTATTAGGGTTACATTTTGGAAAAATTGAAAAACGTTAGAAGAATTTTTACTTATTTGTAGTGCTGCGTAGGAAATTGACCATGCGATTTACGGTTCTCGTTCAATTTAGTTTGGAAAAAATCGAAAAAATGTTAATTTCATTAACAAATTGTATCTACACCACACAAAAATATTTTCCTGCCACTCCAAAAAATTCATGCACCAATCTCAGCTGTATTTTAGACCAATACCCGCAATGTTGCGATTTTTCTCGAAACAAATTCGAGATTTAAATCCAAATCACGGATGGTATACCCAAAAATAGTTTAGAGACATCAAATTTCAAAACTGTCTTGGATGCCGAAATCAAAATATTTTCGTATTTACTCCAGAATATTGCGTTTAGAAGGACTGCGAAAACTTTCACCAATTTCTAAACACACCTAAACGCTCTTCTTTAAAAACCCAAAAAAAGGCCTTACTTCGGTCTGTTTCAGAGTGTCTAAAAACACGAAAATCCAAAGCAGATTTGGGTGACATGAAGATCAAAAGTTACAGACGTGGGGAGCTGAGAACAAAAATGTGACAAAACGCGATTTCGTGAGATGCGCAAATAATTTTCTAGTAATTTATAGAGTTTATCCTGGGCCCTGTAGTCCAGTGTCAGCAGGGGGTTGTGTGGTGTACATTTTGGGAGATATTATTTTCCGCTTTTTTGATTGGCCGGAGTATACCAATAGAATTTTTTAGAGATGATTTTATGGAGCTTCCAATCGACCGTTTCACATTTGAAAACATGTAAAACAGGGGAGTGGGAAGCGAGAAAGAAAAATAAAAAACACAGTTCACCTTAGACCCGTGTTCCTTTCTTTTTTCTCCTGCATTCAAAAAGCGTTCAAAACAACATGCCAACAGTACATTATTGAAGGATAAAGAAAGCATAGAAGTGAATGTAAATGTGGAAGAACATTTTGACAGTGGATGTATGTGTGGGTTTGTTGTTAGAGTAATGAGGTGATATGGAGTGATGGTTGGATTATATTTTTCAGTATATCTAACTTTACATGCTATCCTAATGTTGATAGTGATGAATGTGACTGTAAGGAACCAACGAAACTGAAAGGTTTGAATTTTTCCTTTTTCCGAAAATTCACGAAAATTCCACACTCTTAGTTGAAAATCCGAACTTCATATGGAGGAAAATATTTTTTCAATTTCCTCCATATAAAGGTTGGGATTTTCGTAAAAAAAGTTAGAATTCAAATTTTTGACGAAAATATTTTTCACATTTCCTCTTTCGAATATGGTTCTATATGTAAAAATCATAATATGTTCACCCATAGAATATGGGGGATCAAAATTTGATAGCAATTACGTTAATTTTATTCACCTCACGTATACAAGTAAAAGGTCTGTTTCAAAAAACACTAATCCGAAGGAAACTAAATATTTTCATGTAAACAGTGGAGTACATTCTATTTTCCGTTAACTTAAATGTTAGTCATATAGAACGAAGAAAAAACTTGAAAGGACGTAGAAAACATAAAAAGTTGTACTAAACGCCGTTTACTACTCCTATTTTTAATATTACGCAGTGCGTAATATTCAACCCAATGGCGGCTCTTCCACTTCTGACAGTCCCCACGGATCCATTTCATCATCAGCATCGAGAACCTCACCTCCATCATTATTGGAACTGTCACAACTGTTATCATGAACTGTATTCTTAACTGCGTCCGTGTTTTAGGAAATGAAATTCCCATTTCAAAAGGCATAGTTGGAGCCAATCCCCACATACACTATACAGTTCATTGATTTGAAGGTAATGGCAGAGTATATTTCAGTAATATACAGTATCTGTAGATTTTTTGTATGACACATTCGTGGACCTTGTACAATTTTTAAATTATTTGTATGTGACATTCACGGCCAATACAGTATTTGTAGATTATTTGTATGGAACATTGACTTTCTCTACACAATTAGTAGATTACGTGTATGACACAATCCGGCCCCTTCACTTTTGGTAGATTATTTGTATGACACATTCAAAAACACTTTCATGTTGTGTATGTTTTTCGTAGTTTACCGTCCTCAATAACTGCTACAGGTGGATATCCGGTGCGTGACACGGCACCAAAAACAACAATGGTTGAATCGTGTATGTAGTGTATATTTATAGTGAACTGTGAAAAACGGAATAAATTGCAATAGAAATCTCCGTACTAACTGGAAACGTTGTAAGTGGCACGTAGGTATCATCTAAAGATTCTACGATTCTCGAATGGAAACTGAATGGGGGCATTAATCCGAACTGCGATATTCGTAGTTCGGATGAATAGAGTCATTTCAAAATTTACATTTCATAGAAGATAAATTGAATGTGACATCCAAAGCACATCCGGTATATGCAGTTAAAATGACCGTATACTACGAAAATTCATCAAAAACATATCAAAAATGTGGGTATGTATATTGCATATATCACTGGGGTGCAGTCCGAATGGGTATACAAATATGAAATAATGAATATATAATATAGTATATTATATGTCCCATCTATCTTCTTCGCATTTTCCTGATAAAATATATGGGACATATAATTCGACATACATTACATATTACATATACAATATAGTATGCATGTCATATAGGTCATTTTTTATTAAGATAAACGGGAAAATGCAAAAATGTAAGGGCGAAAAAATATATATGATGGGAAACAAACTTGGAAAAACTGAATTGCAAAAACCGTAATAAATTAAACCATTTATCATCACTTGTATATATATATATATATATATATATATATATATATATACCTAGAGATCATGAAACCAATACAAAGAAGAAAGGGTATTGTGAAAATAGGAGCTGTGAATTTGAAATATGTACCAAGATAAAAAAACCAATCAGAACACAAAACAAACTACAGGAAGAGAATGTCTGTATATGTCTGTTCATAGCCACCTAGGTGTGGAAATGTTGGAAAGGAAGGAAAGAAGGAAAGTAAAAATGCAAACATGGTTAGAAATCTGAAAAAATAAATTTTTTGTATACTTAAAGATAATTATAAGAAATATACATACCGAATAAACCAATGCAAATAGACTGTCAGGTTGCGAAAGATTGAAATTATTCGTTACAAATCTGTTGAGAAAGATAGTATGTGAATGTGTTATTGTGAATATATCATAATGAAAAGAAGACTGTTTTCAGAAAAAGAAATTCAAGCAGACCAAATTTCTGCATTTTGGTAAAACCCTAAACTTTCCTACCGGATTACGAATACTTCGGAATGTGCGTTATTGTTATATCATCGGATTGGCTGTTCAGTGCACCAACAAATATTGGCCTTTGTCTGAAAACGTTCCGAATAGTTGTAAACATGGAAAGAAGAAAGAGATATGGCAGGAAAGAGAGAAGAGTTAATAAAACGGTACACTCTGGGAATATCACTGTTGATCAAATGACTTGGACGGTTCATTGGGTGAGCATTTTAAATATATTTGAATGGGCATTGAGTTGGTGCTTTTTTTCTAGTGACATGGTTATTGTTGAAAAGACTATTAAAAATTTTTATGGGATCATTTGAAGACAATTAATACAACCATTTGAAGAAAATTAATACGTAATATGTATTAATTTTATTCAAATGGTCCAATATTTATTTCAAATTATTATTATTTTGAAATCTATGACATCTGGAAAGCCATAAAAGATGTGAGTATGGAAAGGAAATAGGTGCCTATTACTTTCGGATATCATTTTACATGTAATGCACATGTAATGGAGCAATGTAGTATGTAATTTCTAAAATTTGATAATTCCATTGATACAGAATGTAGTTCTTATATGTAGTGATATACTGGTATATAACATAAATAAGTATCCAATTAAAATCAGACTCGGGAGACCAACGGAACTTTTCATTTCTCACTCTAAGTCTTGGTTTTGGTATCATTTTTATTGATGAAATATCAATAGCAGTAGAATGGAGCAGTCATAAACGATTCAATCACGTAATGGTAGCGGTTCTGCAAAATGAAAAAAAAGGTCCTGGAATATAGACACGGTCTAATAAGGTAGGCGTCAGGAAATCTTACCCAAGACTGGACTGGTTCGTGATACCCACATGGTCCAGTAAATCGAACAAGTCCCTGGATGTTTCCTTGGCATTTCTGGATGGCAAAGTTTCGGAAAATGCTACCAAATAAATTCTTGCAACAATTTGTGACGATGACTTTGATGCAGAACTATTCAACTTGCAGGTAGGATTCTAAGTGCATGCAAGGAAAGAACAGAAGAAGATATTAAGACTTGTCGCGAAAGAAAATAACGAGGCAAATGGGACACTCTCCGTATTCACTTCTTCAGAGTGACTAATTATTCTGATGTCATTCAATACAATATATCTTTCTAATAAAGTTATGACCGCGTAAAGGAACACATTACATATGTAGGAATGTAGAATTTTTCGATTAAAATCAATTACGATGTTCTTCTTCGACTTGTATACATTTTAAGTACTTCATTTTATTTATAGTTTCTCAGTGCATTGCCTTTTCGGCAATGCCCATAATTTCAATCTGTAGTTTCATATATTTTTCAGTGACATTACTGCAGGGCAACGACAATGTACAAATTAGATTCAATACTTCTATTCTAGTAAAATGTACAAAGATTATACATGTATTTGGTGCCGCTGGTATTCTAGATACATGTGAGAAACATATACTATTCATATTTTTACTAAATCAAAAGCAGATATCTACAAAAAATGTGTTTGGCCGAGATATCTCTGCACGGTTTCGAACGGTGCCGACGTGAGTTACCAACAATATTTAACATGTAGCTTCCTGTCAATATTTCTCTCGGCTGTTTACCAGAGAATCTTTCTTGAAATTATAGTATTCTAAAATTTCATTGGAATTATAAAAAAGACGAAAAATTAAGTTTTTAATTTGTGGCAAAAAATGCCAAAAGTTCCTTTTTGGTCCTTTTTTTAATTCCAAGTGGGCATTTGGTATAGAAAAAATCGTAGTGTTATTGAAGTAATCTGCTATATTGTTAATATTGATTTATTTCTCCATATTCCTCTATATTGCAGATGAATATGCATTGGTACATGTAGACGTTACCGAATAATATATATAGTTTCTGATAAATTCATTACTTCATATTTCTATGAACCACACATCCGTAATCGATACATGGAAAACCAGGATAAAATATGAAATATTTGATATTTCCAAATTAAAGAACTATGCACCAGTTGCATTGTTCGTCTGTACCCGTCAGTTAATAGTACGGTATGATATTAGAACATACATCACCTTTGAGCGTATTGCCTTTTTACATGTATGTTTTTTAACATCACTTGATGTTCATATCATAATTTGGCTTACAGTGTTTCCTTAGCGATGCAAGCAATTATGGAAATTGGAAGACATATTCAACATGAAGTAGGTGCACAACATACAACTAGGTGGAATATTGATGTTAGGACGTGAATAAGTACCATACTTTGGTAAAAATGCCAACTTTTCAATGCGCAACCGAATTTGTACGAAATTCTTTACAACCGACATTAATATAAAAAACAGAATCGATCTTGTATGTACTCCGTAACACCTAATCAAACAAAACTGATAGGGAAAAATTTGGAAACAGGTGACAATTTATATAGATAGACGCGCAATAAGTCATGGTGAAGGTACATTCGTGCCCAATATACCGGACAGTTTGGATGGCTTATATGCAATGAATATTGTACAAGAATTTTCTGATTCAATTCAAAAAGATGGGTCCAAATACAGCAACTACATTGAACCCCATCAACAACAATATTAAGATGATTTAAGTACTATACCTGAGAAAATTCTATCGTCCATAGATGTTATTGGTGTGAGGCACGGACCCCGGGCCCATCACAAAGCAAAGAGAAAGTCTTGGCCCATTCTTTTCTCTTTTCTTTGTGATGATATTTGTGAAATTAGACTGTTCCTCTACAAACTTTCTTCACTGAATCTGTGCCGCGAAGTGTGCAACAATGACATCGACACACATTTAAAAAACGATGGGTTCATCAAAGTGTAAATTCCAAGTACATAATATTCGGAAATTGAACAGGCTTAAATTTATTTCAATAAAATTGTTGATGTAATACTCAATGAGATGAGCTTAGCTTCCGATCATGACGTAACTTTTCCTCCATTAAAACCTATTTTCGAGAGGCTTTCGCACCCAATGGAAACAAAACCGACACAAGTTCTATATAACAGATTGAAAGAAGGTATATGCAAATCGAGTGATGTGAACCTTGTTTGGAATGACAATAGCAGAGGTAAAACATATGACAGTAAATCGTTTATAGGTTTCATACAAATATATACAGACAAAACTGCTACAAAATTGTAAACAAACTCACTCGTCGCATATAAAATACACGTAACGTCACTTAACTTTTCAGATACGTTTAGTTGATATCTTATTGATCATGGTCATACATTACTTGTTTTTCATCCTGTTGGTTTCCTGAAAATGGAGTCAAAAGACAACGAAGCCTGCTAGATTAACTGTAAATAAATGTATGGTCCTGGGCAGGTTACAGACTACATCCCATTAAAATATTCTTGGACTGGTCGCGGTAAAACAATGACTTCGCTTCATCAAGCTATGACCATGACCCTCCAACCATTGTTAGAAAAGTAAAATTCAAGCTTTCCATCAATACACAGGAAAATATTTTGATGGCACCAATTCGAGTTAATCTACTTGTATTGCTACAATATCCCGGAATACAAAAATATGTCTTGTGTTCGACAAAATTTAACTCCTTCAAGACCTGGTGTCGGTAACATTGCTACAATAGCAGATATGAAAATATTACAGGTCTTACACCTATAATAATGTGATCCATTCCTGTAGCGAGAAAGAAATATATGTTTCATTTAAATATTTCAATTTCTCCTCATACTAATAGACATGATCGAAAAGATAGTCTGGAGCTGGCTGCCGAATTCCTTCATGATAAATTAATGTTTTCATGGGCTACACTATGGAATAACGTATCTATTTTATACCCACGACTTCCTTGCCCTGAATTTTTAACTCATTCACATAGGAACTATTACACAACCTTAATTCGGAAATCTCGAAGTTAATCAATACAGACATGATTAATTACCTATCCAGTCCCCTAATAACCACAAGTATGTATAGCCCAGTTGTTCATAGAATAGATATTTTGGAATAATTTTCCTATAACTGCTTCTATCAGAAAGGAGTAGCCTTACAACAAGTTTCCAACATAACAGTATTTCTAATCACTTCTACAGTACCATCCCTGATTTCCTCTATGGTGAATATTTCCATGTTTTCGTTATATTTTAATTGCTGTCTGACTATATATAGTTGTATATCGTTCTCGTCATTCATAAACCGTATATATATACAGTTGATACACCAAAACAGAATAAAAGGTGCATACACCAATATGGTTCCATCTTCCCTTGATATACCATTTTCGGTAACACCAGCTGCGGGATTTGTCCAGTTTTTTCTAATGTTTCCCGAAACAGTACAATCTCAGATGTTTCGGGAATAACCCATTGTTGTGATAACTCATCAGCGCCATACGCTAAGCTAAGATACTTCTGAGGGATTTCTCCCATAATTTTGCCAGATTACTTTCCACGCCTGTTGTTTCCGATACTTAATTTTTTCGATAGCTGATCATTGAGCTTAGCTTTAGTAGAGCATTGTCCTCCAATTTTAATTTTCATTCACACTGCATACCGTTCTTTGTTTATCTTGCAGCGCCTTTATAGAATTATCCTTATTCATAACTTCCTCTCCTGATTGTTTAATGCCGTCCACACAGTTTCAACGATTGAGATATACGTTCAGTATCACCCTTCACTGCTGACAGTTCCACCATTAAACTATTGTAGGTGTTTGCACTAAGTTCGTTGACAAAGACGGGTTCATTGGTTTCTGGTGGCTCTTCATTTCCACCATCACTGTTAAATACGGAGTTTTCAACATTGTGCACACCACCAGATCTTTTGTGGGATCGGCTAGTCCGCTCCAAGGAACCACTTTAAATCAAGTTACAATAAGGAACAGCGTTTTTGTTCTATATAGCCGAACTTTGGACAGAACCTTGTGTAGCACTACCACTTCCTCTTGTGCTGTTATGTCTTGTTCATGCGAAAACTCTACCTCATGCTCCACATGCTCCAGATAATCGAGGACTCATCCATTGTTGTTTACTGGCGAGATAGTGGCCCATTTCTTCGGCTCCCCTCCTTCCATGACCGCTTCTTCTTACGAACCCTGGCCGTTTCACTAGCAGGGTTTTCGAATGATTGGTAGGTTTTGTCATTGCTATTGGCTGAGTTGCTTTGAATCGACTGCTTTGTGGTAGTAACGTATTAATAACTCTGCTTCGAAACGAATTTGTGATAGTAACGTAAATTTCGGAGCAAAAGGAACTGTTTATATTTAGTAGCAATAAAGTGTTAAGGTTTGAAATTAAATTTGATAGTTTGGTCACCATTTCCGTATCTAAAATCATAACGGTACGAATATAAACGTAACGTTTTCCGTCCATAAATCTCCTTGTGTTTGAAAATTTCATAATATTATTAACTTAAAATTAAATTTTGACAATATTAAGATCAATTTTATTTGGTTTTCAACGAAAGTGTCATACATATTATGTTATGAAACAGTATAAAAACACTGTATACCGAAATTCCATCAGGAATTTTAGAAAATGCCAAAGTTAACCTGGC
Organism: Odonthalia washingtoniensis; assembly: GCA_032358235.1. Lineage (NCBI taxonomy): Eukaryota > Rhodophyta > Florideophyceae > Ceramiales > Rhodomelaceae > Odonthalia > Odonthalia washingtoniensis. The sequence goes on from JAULBU010031364.1 coordinate 28,590, forward strand.
ATTTTTTGCCAAATATTAAAACGTTAGTTTTTGGTCTCTATTTTAATTCCAGATGGAATTTCGGCTTAAGTTAAATTTGATTTATTTACGTTACGCCTTCAGAAATGTCACACTATTTCAGCACATACATATACAGATATATATACAGAACAACGTAAACAAATATATGTAGATAAATATATGTATACATTTATATACGCAAATATTTATATATAAATATATGCATATATGCATATATGCATATATACATATATGCATATATACATATATACATATATATATATTTATATATTTATATATTTATATATTACGTATACATATGTTATATGTAAAACTTCAGAATGTCTCAGACGTATATTCATATCTTTAAGATATTAATAGGCTATTAATATCTTTAAGATATGAATATATGTATAAACTGATATACATCATGTGTATCACATACGTATATATATTTTTTTATTTATTTATGTTTATATATTTGTCGATGTGTATATGGTGTAGTCATGTATACATTTTGGTGAAGACATATACTACATGGCAATTAATATATATACTTTTAAATGTATAGTATACATTGAAAGGTATATATATTAATTTACAATTTAACACATGCCCATATACTACAATTATATGCCATCTTCCAAAGACATCAATTGATAGCTGAACAAGCTACTTCAGGAATTGCATTTATTATTTTACCAACACAGACAACATCATATATTTTGGCACCATTTCAACAAAATATGAAAACAAAACAGGAAAACAATAGAAACATGAACGCAATGAACGTAATAGATAAAAATAGAACCCAGCGAAATTATCCTTTAGGAATGACATTCGGATCAGCGAAAACAGACTCAGAGCCTCCCACTGGTTTGATTATAAAACTGTCACTACTGGAAACCCCGTTATCTGAATCACAATTCTCACTTCCCTGAGAGCTGTCTTGAGAGATACTTCTTGAATGTGGCTCTTCTCCATCTTTCCTGAAACTTCCATAATAAGCATAAAACACAGAATCCTTCATCTGATTGTCATCCGGAATCAAGTACATATGGCACCGAAGTGCATTATTTCTTATCCATCCAATGCCAGCATGTTAAAAGTACCCATTTCCCTCGAAAACAGAATACGGAGGGATAGCATGTCTAAAGTACCACCAATCATACCTGAAAACGGAGTACGGAGGGATATTTGTTTCTTTCATGACAAATCCAGATGGAATTATCTTCCTTGCTTCCTCTTCATACTGAACATAAATATGGGAACCTGGAGTTGTCCATAGAGATGTTTCTTGTTGAGCAGTTTCAATCAGCAAAAACCCGGGGGGACCTTGAACTCGGACAGGAAAGTCGTTATGACCAGCCTGGTCAGGACATTTTTTTCAGTGAGAAGGAACCGCCCGCCACTCCTGGGTAATTAGTATGGCCACTGTATTCTGTTGTCCAACTCAAGAAGAGTAGCAAGCCAAGCTAGCAAAACATCCAGTGCAGCTCTTCTCTTGATAATCCATATCGTTTCTTCTAACATTTCAAAACGATTCTCTAATAACACCCTTGTGGAAAAAAGCGAGCCAAACCATTTTTTCTATCTTCTTCATCTAATGCCAATTCCCATTTATTCACTATTGGGGACCAAAGTAGTTGGTTCTCCTCTCTTTTATGATATTAATCACCATTAAAGTTTTCGTACACAGCGTTGTAGAGGTCTTGTAAAGCTTTTTGCTGGTAATCAGAAGGTATTTTCAGACTTCTAATCATCTCTACCGGAACAAACTGCATAAATACGTCATGCCTTCGAGAATTCAATATCCTTGCTTCGTCACTTCCCGATTCTTAAAAATGAATTAAAAAACTTCCGACCCTCTATCTATAAGCTTGAGAGTATAATTCAAATTATTTCCCACATTATCATCACATGAGAAACCAAGATCCGATAACTCAATAAGGTTGCTTTGTAACCATATCACTTGTCAGAAAAACATCATATCTTCCATGTTGAGGTAATGTTTTTGCGATGGCCACCAGGAATATTAATTAATTTCAGAAATAGTGTATGGTCAGACTCGTCAACCCCAATATCATTTTCAGAAGCAGCACACCGCGTTTTTAAAAACGTGGCTTCCGCTTTATTATCATGATGTGTAGGTGGTCTCCTCGTATGTAGTATTTGATCGTCTGGGATCGTCAGCTTTGACCTTTTCTCCACGATTCCAATTTTTTCTCAGACTTGAAAGGTATGGCAGTTGGTACAGCATCATTAAAATTGAGATGGTCATCTTCGGAACGATACTAATCATCTGATGCAATATTTAGTCCTTTCTTTCAACTGTAGAAACCTTTTGACTTTCCTTTCCATGTCTCCCCTTTGGTTCCTTCTGTTTTGTACGACACCCCTTCACAGCTTTCTTGGTTCTTACCAATTCTTCCTCATCGTTGTCGAATATTTCAATTGGAGGTTGATTTTTTTGAACGTCTCTTGCATCAAGTCTTGTTCTCGGTAACTAAGGGGTCTGCTTCGGTGGTCTCTTGGCCTTTTTTACGTAAGGTATCTTCTCCTTTCCAGCGAGCGCTGCATTTCGATGAAAGTGCGTCCAAAACTTTTAACTTAAAATTTCTACCTTCCCTTCAATTTTAGTCATGAATTCGGGGGATATGTGACGAACTTGGCCTTTTTCATATTTGAAAACTTTCATTTCATTGAAGAAATATCTGCGAATTGATATTCCCATTATTTGCTTGTTGTTAATCTCCACATCCAATAGTCCATCAAACTCAGAAGGGACATCTTCTTTTTTATGTTCACATCCATTCATAATTAACTGATGTTCCTTGTGCAGCATCTCGATGAACATCATTGAACTGTCATAAAAGAACCTTGCATTCCATTTTCCTCTGACCTTGTCAAGTACCACTCCCCAAGATCCCTTAACATCAACACTGCATCCTTCAAGGTCGCTTTGAAAAGGGTTGAAGAGTCAAAAGAGTTTACCCATCCGAGACCATTGCGAACATTACTAATGAATGGGTCTGTGATGCGATACTCTGTCATCATTTCATCCACCAAATTAAGCAATACACGGTGTTCATATAACAGTTTGCCTACACGCACATAACACAAGACAGTGCTGAATTTCTTCAAATCCAAAACGTTGGATGCCAACATATCTTCGGCAATGTCTATATTCCGGGCTTCTAGTGAACGTACATCGTATTCGTCTTTAAACGTTGCACCATATTGTATCAAGCTGCTCATAAGGTCCAGGAAGCAGACGTATTTCCTGTCCTTTTCACTTGGGATGCTGCTGAAACTACATAATTTGACAATTTCCGAGGAAGACAGATGGTTCGTGCCATCTCCAGAACAGTTAATTAACATCACTCTAAGTGGTTGCCTAGTACATGGTAATTTGGAATCGTCCACCTTCTTCGACAGTTCCGTAATACAAGCTGAACGATGACGATCATCCACAATTAGAACGGTTCTCGTCTCCTTTACGAATAACATCCACTTCTAATGTCAACAGTACAAAGGTCTTGGATACATGTTACCGGATCAGTATCGTGATTACAGGTCACACTCAACATAAAATGGACGTAATGAAAACCATTTTTTACAAGCTCTTCCATCAACACAGCCTTGTCTGCCTCGCCAATATTGCGGAGAGGGTTTTGAACATTGTGAATTTGGTTGAAGTTCACAAATATATCCTGATTTGTACAGTTGATGAGGCTGACTTGCGGTAACTTATCTTCTTCCCTGCATCGTCTTTGTCAGAATTTTCATGTAGTGATTGTTCGGTTGTTTGATCGTTACTAAGTGACCACTGTTCCGAATAGAGCGACTACCAGTACTATTCTTTGAAGATAAAAGTTTTCTGGCGTGTTATTATAGATGTTGTTGGCAACGGCTGCTCATAATTATTTAACATTGCACGACTATCCCAAGGATAGAAGCTTAAAAACTTGAGTTCTCCTAACTTCGTCGGTGGTACTTCCTCCGGGTCTGTTGACCTATACCTTGACGGATAAACACACTTATATTGGTGTGGCATGTCAGTATGTACGCAATTCGTGGACTATAATTGTAACGGAATGTGGTCATGAACTTATATCTGACATGTTCACGCCATACGTCTTCTATGACGAACAGTTTTCCACTTTTAGAGACATAGAAAAAGATCATATTTTTTTGCACCAATTACGCAGCTAACAAATTTCAACGAATCTGATAAACCTACAACATACCCGGACAATTTTGATCCAATTTCAATTGGTAGTTCGGACGCAGAATATGATGCGTATCGTTTGGCAGCGACACAGATGTTCAGTACACTACAGGTAATTGTGACATCAATATAGTTCTACTTCACAATCAATACAACGAAAGAACCAATGGATTTTTTCTTCGATTAACAACTTACACCTTCGATGAACAGGACTGCCATATGTTTTTCTGCACTGACAGATGAGGCAGCAACAATACTATAAATCACGAAAACAATCATCCCTTCAACGGCTAAACCGGTTATTAATCTAATCGCACATGCTGCCACAATGGGCAAGCCACCGAACCCAATAGATGCCTCACCCGTGAACTGTCAACAGGTTTTACATGACATCCTGAGTGAGCAGAAAGTAATGAGACTGGCTGAAGATCTTGGGGGAGATAAAGAAGATATAAAGATGCTTCAGAAAGCGTTTACAGTGGAAATAGACGCACTCAACTACAACAAGGTATTGGGGGTAAATAACACAAACCCATCACATCAACGCCTTAAAATAATTGCAGTTCATTTCTGGAAAAATAGATTGCCAAGTAACCGTGCTAAATAATTGGTTGATAACAGGGGGATTTATCGTGTTAATTCTATATATCCTGGTAAATCCAATGTTTCCACAAACATACCACGCCCTCCTCATTCTGATCTGTTAGCCCATCCACAGTTGGATATAGAACCAGCTTCTGGACAACGCAAAATGCTTAGTCTAGAACAGAAGTCAACGGATTGGTTGATGGACATCATAGGAAGGTTCTGCTCACCAGGAGGTGTTGTGGCCGACCCATGCGCAGGTACATTCTCAACAGCAAGGGCATGTATGCTTTTGCCACAACACAGGAAATTTATTGGTGCAGATATCGATCCAGATTGCCTTCATACGCTTTCACAACTTGTAGAAATATATGAAAAGCAATGTTTAAACTCTTAATCTGATATAACTGGTACTGCGAAAGCTATAGATGCGGCAAAGACCCTGATCAAGGAATTTTATTTAATAAACTTCAGAAAGAAATTTGACAAATGGAAAGTTATTCTTGCTATATACAGCATCCAGACATTTCCACGTGTGCTACATCAAGTTTTATCGGAGGTCGACAAGAAGAAAACTGTTTTGCAAATCACCAAAATTTCAATTTTCAACTGATCACGTACATGGAGAGCAAGGATGAACTCTGTGGACATTCAAAATCTTCAAATTGCGAAATGTTTTAGATTGGGTGTTTCCGTGTTGCCATGAAAAATCAAGAATCTTGATGCGGGACTTGGTCCATTCATGAACCGTCCGGTATACGCCGGCCAATTTCACATCGCCGTGAGTTATTCGATGAACTTCATCGTATGTGAAAGAACATCATCCACCCAGTAGAGGATTTTTTTTGCATTTTGTCGCAAATCCATTTCACCAGTTGTGCTTGTATGTGCACTGTGGCGTTCGTCGCACCGTGTGGGACTCTAGTCCGTAAAAAAGTTCCGTCGGGTGAGATAATGGACATGCATTCTGGAGACGATTGGTTAAGCGGAAGTTGCCAATATCCGTTCGTAAAGTTAAATTTGGCGTAGTACTATGATACTTCGAGTTTCGTCAATTTTTCTTGGACGTGCGGCATTGGTTACTGTTATTATACCATGTACTTGTTCAACGGGCGAAGATAGACAGTGAATATGAACATCGCGTTTCCAGGCTTCGATACCAGCAGAAGTGCATATACCCATCGAGTCGTCGGATTCGGATAAATGTGTCCCGTACCTAACAGGACCCTTATCAATTTTGACAAGAATTTCCTTTGGTCTTGGGAATATTTACGAAGTCGAACTCGTATGGGTTTCACATCGGTTGTTAACTCGATTCGTAGCTGGTTGACATTCGCAGGCAGGCCAGACTAGAACGTTGTTCTGAAGATGGTCTTGAATTCGAAGACGAGGTCAAATAGTTGCTTCGTCTCAAATTCATCCTGGTCATTGTCGGATGATCTGTTGATTATTTTGTTGATCTTGTCTTCGACGTCTTCATGTTGTGGCGAATCGACTGAGTCATGGAATGAGCTGCCTGGGAACGTGTCTCCCTCCTTCCTCGCCTTGTAATAATTGACTCGAGGTCGAATTGGGTCAAGCGGTTCGAGAGAGGCGGTTTCGACACCGCAGATACTGTTTAGCCGTGCAATCATGAGACTGCTAACGTGTCCGTCGCGGCCTAACACTGAGGGGCCTTTAATCTTCTAGTAGTCAGCACCGTGCAGTACGTCTCGATTTGGTTTCGAGCATCTTTTTCGTATCGATACCACGATGCTGTAGGAGTGGGATTCCTAGCAGGAGGTCTTCTGCTGCGAGTTCGTCATCTGGCACGAGGAATATCACATTGACAAGTGCGCGTGGGCCAGCTGTTTGATGCATGACTATACGTGATGCAGTCCACGTTTCTGAAAATTTGAAAAATTTCACCTTTTCATCCTTGAGAGCAACATGTAATGTCACAGGGTTGATTTTTGAAAATTTTCCGATGCCATTCAGAAGTTCTGAATGGCATCGGAAAATTTTCGAAAAGAACGGCGTTGGTCAATAACCTAGAAGAGACAATCGATTCGTCACTTCCATCGTCGGCTTGACCGTTTGCAGTCATTTTCTCCTTTTCATCCATTACGGTGATGGTGAAAGAGGGCAAGTTTTTGTCGATTTCGACTTTTCGGTTTATGCGACTGGTTGGTCTTCCCCTTGATGACTATTCGTATTTTGCATGTTGTTTTGCGGGTTTTGAATCTAGTCGATTTTGATGGGCCGTTCTTCGCTTATTAGTCCGCTAGTTTCTTTAGAATGGCTTTCTTCTCCTCTTCGGATGACACATCGCAGTCTCGCATGTAGTTACGAATGCCTTTCGAACGATGCGGTGGGTGTAGGCAGAGAGTCGTTTCATTTTTCGTCGATTTCGATTCATTGGTGGTATCCGTGTTGTCATCAGACGCTGATCCGCCTTAAGATTTGGGCTTTTTCTTTTTTTTCCCACTTCTTGATGACGTCTCGTTGCTGTTGTTGAGCAGCTTGTCAGTATCGACTAGTTGAAACGCATCGTCAAGCATGATTGCCTTCTTCATGAAGTTGTTGAACTATTTATTCAACGAGTGCTGCGCAAAGTCGAGATCACATTCGAGTCGTTGCTTCAGCGAGTTGAGTCTAATCGTCGAAATCAATTGGTAGACCGCTACCTTTTGTTTGTCCTCGAGCAACCACATGACGCCGTTTTGACGAAGAATCGAATGGTATGTTACAAAAAAGTTGTCAATTCGCGACTTCCCATTTGCATCCGACATGTTGGTTCGGAGCTCGCTGTTGACGATTTTGTCCAGTGTACGTAGGCTGACCGCCTCCGTCGATTCCGTCGATTCGTCTTCCAGAAACTTTCGCATTTGCGCATTGTCGAGATCGTCATACGTAGTCACCCCGTCGATGAAGTTGAGTGCAATGAGCGACTCAATCCATTCGGCGTCAACACAGAATTTGATGTTGACCGGTGTGATTGCCTTAGTCGAAATCGAATTCGTCGCGGAAAATTGTTTCGCACGCTGTTTGATTTCGTTGGCATATGGATCGTACGCACGAAGGAACTTGTGGGTTGATACTGCATCCATGTCTGTTAGTTGCAGGTGATCTATATCGATGACGGAAAGTACGATGAAGACGCTTTGTTTGTCATTTTTGGTTTTTAATGTGACGTAGCTTCGGTACTATTTGTAACTTCCCAAAGTCGACTCGTCGAAAGTCGTGCTCGATTTGTTGCTCAAGAATGTTGATAACGTCGTTGGCAATGTGGCGTTGCCATAGTGATCACCGTGGCGTATCTGCCGTTGTTTTCCTGATGCTCGTTCTCGCCGGCTGCGCCACCGCACCGTCGCAGGTGACCAATGCCTGTGCGATTTTCGAGCAGCGGAACGGCATCTTCAACAATTGGCGGCGCGACGCGAAAGCGGCCGAGCGGGAGTTCGGCGTGCCCGTGCCTGTCATGATGGCGACGATCTACA
>JAULBU010031365.1:0-16424 GCA_032358235.1 Odonthalia washingtoniensis
ACCAGAGGATGTTGAAAAGACTGCTTTCAACACCAAGTACGGACAGTTTGAATATCTCGTAATGCCAATGGGAGCATGCAATGCACCAGCTATCTTCCAGAAATTAATGAACTACATTTTCCATGATTGTATGGATGAATTTGTAATGGTTTACATCGATGATCTGTTGATCTTCAGCAAGGACTAAGAAAGTCATTATAAACATCTGGAAATTGTGTTTTCCAGACTTCAAGAAAATGAGTTATATGCATCTCCGAAGAAATGCGAGTTTTGGAGAGAAGAGATTGACTTTCTTGGATTGCTCATTGGTCCACCCTTGGAACTTCCTTTTGATGTTTTCGCAAAGATCAGTTTCTTTTCGTCGTGTGAGCAGCTGTGACAATCTTTCAGAAATGGTCGCAAACCTTTCTGTCGATGAGGTTCCCATAAACAAAGGGGTTCCTCGGATCTACTTGACTTTATCTTCGGAATCTTGCCTTTATCATTAATGGGGTTCCCAGAGCAGGATCCCTTAGAAGAAGCGTATTTGTCCTTCCGATTTCCTTTCGTCGACGGGCCGCAGTAAACAATTTGAAAAGCTTCAGCGAGCCGCACCTTATGTTTCAGGAAACCCTTCAAGTCTTTTTTCAACGGGTGATGTGGGAAGGCTAGACCAGACTCTAAATTCTCTTTCAAAGAAACAGGACGGATCGCTGAGAGAACGTGTTGCACAGTGACTTTCTGATTTTCGGTGATAATCCATTATAAACCATGGCTGGTAATAATCGTGTGGTAATTCTTGAAAACGTCTTGCATACGCGCCAAATCATTGGTGTTCTTCATGTTTGTGCCCAACTCGTTTTCCACGATTCCGTCTAGTTTCTCTAGGGTGACGACGTCTTTTGATTCCTTTGAACGTAACTAGAAAAATTCGCGCACTTGTTGGTCGGTTAGATCTTCGTAAATGTTGGCGTCGTATACGAAGCCAAGCCCCATTGATGACTCTAAGAAATCCACGTCGACGTAAAACTTTAGATCAACGGGTCAAACAGGTTCGGTTGAAGTTGATCCAGTGCTAATCTGCCGAGACCCAGCGTTTACCTCGTTGGCATACTGGTCGTACTTCCGCAAGAAGATGCGAATAGATTCCGAATTTGTCTTAGGAGGCGCGGATGATATAGGGTAAGGCTAATCGGCTTCGCTTCCGTTGTGGCCGTTGCGGCAGTAGAAGCGGTATGGTCTGTCATTTTGAGTTTCTTCGGAAAAAACAAACAACAGAGCTGAGATTAGTAAGAGTTTTTTCTTCAATCACTCACAAATTGGTGGTGATCACTAAAAAATCCGCAGCAATTTGTTGGTTATTGAATTTGAGTAGTAACGCACAGCTTTCTTTCGTAATGCTTTGCAGAAGCGTTGTTTTATTAAAATCGTAATGGGGAAGAAACCCCAAGTCTATTCTGTCGGGCTGCCGTGCCGATTGTTTCAAGACTAAGGGGCCGGCGGTTAAATTATAGCTATGTATACTGTAAAGTACAGCACTGTACACAGTACATAAATTAATTATGTTCTGTACGCTCGGTTGACGTCTGGCAACCGTTTTGGTTCTTCGATGAGAGCCTCTTATCGGAGCATGAAATCAATTGCCAGAAGGAAGCTCTTACAGTACAAAATTAATTGTTTCCAGTATTCTGTATGCTCGGTTGACGTCTGGTAATCGTTTTGGTAGTCGGATGAGAGCCTCTCATCGGTGCATATAATCAGTTGCCAGACGGCAGCTCTCACAGTAAAATACTGATTGTTTACTGTTACATTGACGACATGTAGCACTATTTGATTTACTCAGAGGCCTTACGTGCCACATGTAATGTGCAGTGTCAACGAAGTTGTTTTTTCGGTACAACTGTATATTTTCATCATTATTCTTTATTCGCTCATCGCCTATATTGCCTCAAATGCTTCCTTTCTGGGTAAATTTGTTCTTTCTATCTTCAACTGCGACTATCGTATGATACTGGTAAGTTCGAACAGCTGTTTACAAGATGATTGAAACCAGCGTCTGGTGATTGTATTGAGCCACATGTATGCTTCATAGGTGTAGTATGGGCGTACTGTAGATTGTCTATGGGTTGCTTCATAGGTACTACAGTAGTAGTAAGAAAGCAATGTACGTATAGAAGTAAAGGGTGAGAAGAGTTAATGACAAAAAAGGGGAGAGTAGAGCATGGACAGCGATTAGTAGACGGAATGGGAAACAGAGGTTAATGAGCGAATTAGATAATGGCAAAGCGCGTGGGCGAAGAAGTACTAATACAACGTGGGGAACTTTTCGACCGGTGCCAATACCTTGGTCGGAAACAATATGAACTGTTGGTTTAATATTGTAGTTAGAAATAAAGGAAAGAGAGAATGGAAAATCAAAACAGAGTGTGGCGGATGACGTTCTTATACGGGAGAAAAGTGGAAAGCGGATAGAGACAGAAGTTCCTTGATAAAATGAAGGTTCCAATGAAAGTAAAATTCAGACACGTGTTCAGTTTGTGCAAGTCAAATCCAGTTTCTAATAGAGCAGTAATTAGTATGGGTATTGGTTACGGGGAAGATGGATTTGAATGCCAGTTCGACGGAATGTTATGTTCCAATGTCAGCAAAATATCTACGCATGTACAGTGGGGGTGAGACGGAGCCAGTTGCTGAATACAGCCGTAATTAGTGTGGGTATTGGTTGCGGGAAGGAAGGATCTCAATGCCAGTTTGACGTCGACCTTCTTAGATTCCCTTCTTTTTCAACGATATCGATTCAGATTTGATGCGCCACAAGGTCAGATCTTTCTTCATTTATACTACACGATACCAGTTTATCTATTACGAGGGAAGAAATCTATTAATCGTGTACGAAACGTACTTGAAAATTCTGTATCGGTGTCAACACTGAACAACACCATCAGACAGTGCATTATTCAGAGCATCAAATGCTTCTTCAAGTGAATCAGATAAAATAGTCTTTAGCGGAAACAATTACAGCGATATGTCGGTCCGCAAATGACTCAACTTCACATTAATCCTGCATCCTATCAACAGTACCAAAAGTATGTAGCCAAAACGCATCGGTCCATGAATTTTGGGAACAGAGACCCTGACCTTGCAAATTCCGTTCAGGTTCTTCCAACGAAGTCAACTCCTTTCCGGGAACTTGGCCATATTGGTGATTCTTCTTCATTGTCACCTAGTATGGTCAATCAATAATCTAAATAATGACAATAATAAGCACCAGCTGGAAATGTTAATTAAGAGCATATACAACATAATATTATATCGGGTGGTCTATAACTTTTTGCACTGTTCGGAGATGTAAAATATCCATATTAATACTGCTTTGTTGCTGTGGGTCCATGTTACATCCCGGATCTCCATTCCAATCTTAACAGCTCCACGGGTCTATCAAAATAACGCCTTTTATCATGTGCCTCTACAGCCCCTTCTGGAAAATTCTAAAATCCTTGTCTGATGGCCTACCATTTTTTCATTGTCATGACTGAAGGAATGACAGTCAAAATTTACCGTGGCTTTCTTGATGGCTTCTTCAACGGATAGTGCAGCTCCTTACTTCTGAAAGATGTTTGGTTTATCGGCTTTGTCTTCTGGTATACCTCTCCTGTCACTACTTCCCTCATCTATTTCATAATTATATTATTATTTTTAATATTTACTATCATTCTCTCGTCTTCCTCCACTTTCTCCTATCACATTGTTGACTTCACCAATGTATTTAATAGAGTCTCCAGCTTCCAATTCTCTTCATGTACATTCCCAATTGCTTATTATTAAGAGGCCTACCTTTCAGGCTATATTCATAGTTCTTATCATCGTATACATAAGGGCAGGGATTTATATTCAGGTCCAGTGATCTACCACCTTTTCCATCTTCTCGACCATTGATATATTTAGGAGGCTTACCTTTCGCGTCATAAAATAGTTCCTCATGATCATTATTTGGAGTAATGCCTTTTTGCGTCATTTTCATGGTCGGGTGGCTTACCTTTCCTTATACCGTAATGTTCGGCCCATACCCCAATACCTTCGGTTTCATAAAGTACCAATCTTTTGGAATCATCATTTTCTCGATCGTTCGCCTGTACTGCATTGGCTTTGGTGGAAATAATATACTTCGAGAAATGATCTTCATTAATTGCATGAAAACCATCACAATTCACAGAATTTTCTACATCACCAATAGTATTATCTAGATCGTTATCTGCATAATTCTTGTCGTCATCAGGTTAGCACAAAAACAGGTGTCTTCTGTGTAAAACTTATCTTCCCCTCTTCATGAATATTATGAGAATCAGCATCCTTGGGTTGGTATATAAACGTCATGTGTTCTGAGGTGTAATTTATTTGCGTCAATTAAATACTCAATATGGCAGGGCATGTAACCTTGAAAATCATTGTCGGGTAGTCTACCAATATGTTTTCCTTTTTCATAGAATTCTTCCTCAGATTTCCTCTTGGCGTAATCCACGTGTTCATCATTCTCAAAATTTTTATTATTTCTATCCTTTCCATAGTTTTCTGTCGTATGGTAGTTGAATCTCGGATGTTCTCTAATAGTCACTATCTCGCCGGATTTGAGATCTAGAAAGAGTTAAAACTGTCAAACCGTTGCTAGTAGAATGGCTACTCGGTGCATAAGAAATGTCCGAAATTCATATATGGAGGTAAGTAGGACTACTTTGAGATGAATATGGAAATCGTATACTCACGATTCGCTGGAGTTGCCTGATAACATTTCTCCTGGTACAGTTGAGCCCCTTTACGGATGTCCGGTCGTGAGGTCACTGCAGTATCCTCCCTCAGCTCGGTTAGTAGCTGGCATGGGGATGAGAAGTCACACGGTGAATATGTGACGATAAACAGTCTCCTAAGATTCACTAGTACTCAACACAGTTCCTGTTTTGGGTCGAATTTCGTGTCGCTTTCGTTCTCTGGAATTCTTCGAGGTTGCTAAAAGTTGGGGGTGCCTGGATTTCATCAATATTTATGTTCTTTTATTATTCCGCAGCTCGAATCGGTTAGGATAAATATACTAGTTAAAGGGGCCTAAATGAGTTTCTTACACATGTCTCTTAATTCCACTGTTAGTCAAAAGATAACTAATTTGGATTCTACTCAATCTAAATCATATTCGGCAAATATTTATTGGATTGAATGCTGATTCAATCAATTTTGCACTGTAATATTAAAAAGATTTGTTTGTTAAGGTATGTGTTAAAGCTCTGTAAGTGCATAACTTTGTTCTGGAGTTGACTCACATGATGCTGTATCAAGTCTACCAATATGACTCATGCCATTTTGCCTGATACCAGCAGAAACAATATTCATGTAGCTCTCGGTGGTATCTTCTCTAAATGCTAGCTTTTTGGTGAAGGTTCTGATTATTGCATTGAAATTTCTTATAGCATGATTAAATCTGCTTCTCATGTTCATACGAGAGTCGATTCGATTAATCCACGGCATTCAATTTCAGTTGTCAGTGAAGTGCTCGCGGATGTGAATGATTTGATCCCTTGAAAACTTGGCCCGACTGAACAGTTTTACAGCATTGATTCACATTCTTATGCACATATCCCAAAATTCAATGAAGATTTTAAAATTCTTAAGCATCTTGAATCACTTACTGCCCTGATGTTACTGGAAAACACTAATTCTGAAAAATCGTAACTGTGTTTCGTGTTAGATATTTCTACACCATTCATCATCTTCCTAATGAATTACTCGACTAATTATGCGTTCAACGCCTCAGTTTCATATTTATCGGTCCTATAAATTCTACTTTATTATGATTTTCCAAACGATAGGCGTCCAGATAGAGATGAAACTGTCGATTACAAACATTATTTATCGTCGATCTCTAGAAAATGAAATTCATTAAATGTACGTCATAAAACATCTGACTGAATAACTGGCTAACATCCATTTTAACTTCAACCCCTGTTATTGAAATAAATACGTACATTAAGTCGTTGATCACAACCGTGATGAAACAATTATGGCAATCTGAAGCCGAATGACGTGCGTTCCAATTCTTCAACTGCAAATAATACCTCAAAGTACTAAGTTTCTATCCGGTTAATAGAGTTATTCCTGACGTACTACAGCAGGAATGACTCTTTTAAAACGATATTCTACTAGAATACGACTATCCCAGAGTCCAACTGGATATTATACCTTCTATTCACATTTCTTTGGGGACGTGCATTTTGGAAGTATAATACTCGTGTCATCCCAGGATAGTTTACAGTTAAATGGCGCTGAAAGATTTATCTGCTGGGTTTTTCTCCGAAAAAACGATTCTGTTACAAATCATACACTTTCACACCTTACATGGTTAATATCAGTGTCCTAACGATCGTACTTTCAGGCACTAGGCAATAATTCATCGATTTTTAAACAAGTTATACTTTCAATGTCCTTGTGATTACTCTAGCTGTCTATCATTGGCCGACATTAAGTTCCTCTGTTACATCCCATTCAAGGCCATTTCTGTATAGATAAATGCTACACAAAACATAATTTCATCGTCCTCCTCATGCAACTTATTTTTAATTAAGTTTTATAATAGTCCTCGGTCTTATTTAAAGAAAATAATCAACATGGTTTATCAACACTTCTGTCAACATTCTTCTTTCACAGACAACAAGATGATTCCTGTCATGAGATCATCCCCGGAAGTATGCAGTATCTAAACTATGTGGTAAAACATTTCTACGGCTGTAGTATTTCAGATATTCTCAACTCGGAAGTATACGTTAGCTCACTAAATATCCAGTTTATCCAATTTGTATTTATCGTCCTATGTTACTATCCTAGCAAGAGTGGACGATAAAGAAAAAAGAACATAGTATATGCTACAAAATTGAGGAATGGTCGAGATAATAAACTGGAAATATTGAAAATAATATGCCCATGTACTGATCCATAGCATATTTGATAGCAAGTTGAAAGTCTTACTTTTAGCCACCATCTGCATTTAATGTTGAGAAAGCTTTCAAACACAACACATTGAAAAATGTTATTTCGCTATATAAAGTCTCCTTCTACTATTTTCATTCTTAACATCACATCAAGAACGCGTTAGAGTCGAAACAAAAGTTTCTTCTGATATTAAAGTCGGTTTTCATTGTGTGTAGTTTTCGAGCAATGAGAGAATTGACTATCAAGTTGACGTTTGAAATAAATGAATATATAAATGGGTACGGTACTACGGTATATTGAAAGAATGTAGTCAAATTTCAAAATTATTTACAGAATTCCTCGGATCTTGAATGCAACACCTGTAGAAATCTGTAAATTTTGTATGAAGTCGTAGTTTACATTGATTATACATTGCAATTAAATATATGTAATGGACCTCTATACATTCAGATTAACCCGGACCGAGTATGTTTCGTTATAGACAACTGTGTCAAAACGCCGCCACCCAAACGATACTCAATTTATGTACCACTATATTACAGTCCAATTCACCTCATTACTACCAATGTCAGAAAAATGTTTGTACTACATGGAAACAATCAACAACGACTACACCATATACATAACGTGCAAGGACATTCCAATGTCGAGATGGACCCATAAGTAGGTTTCGATGTTCCATTCTTCATAAACGATCGTAATGATCGCTTGCTAGTAGCGAGTTATTTTCGTATATATCTTCCTTAAGGAATTAAACATCCAAGCACTGGTATAGGAGATCTTGTGAAAAGACGTTTTGGTCCTAATCATCTCATTGGTGTTTAAATTGGTTCATTAGTTTACAAAGACTTCCACGTGCAACAGCAAATCGAAGGAACATACGGGGAAGGCTTACGAGAGGTCAGCGTTGAGACTTTAAACACATGGGTGTCAGAGATTGATGGAAATGTGGCCTACAATAATGATAAGAATCATAATGTTCGGGTTGTTCCAAGTTCTTTTCTGCGTTACGTGTTATATAGACGACAGCATCTCTCTACATGGTAATACGGAAGTGCAGGTTGCAAAGAATGACAAGATAGATCAACTAATCTGGAATGTTTCATGGAAAATAATAAAACGGCCTCCAACTTTGTCGGAATATACCAGCCATACGCTGTTATTCATTGCTCCTAAAAGACCTATATCTAGTGGTGAAAATCTCTATAGATTAAATTGAACAAAACTGAAATCCAGGTATACCTGGATTTCAGTTCAGTTTTTTATTTAATAATTATTCGAATAATCTTGTTTACCAGCCGAATTAAAATAAATTATTATGTCTCCACAAGATCCTTATATTAAAATTATGTGTCTGTTATCTCCAAATTGAATTTTATGTCGCGACTATTCGTCTTTTCGTCTTTTCTTTTTTATCGTATTAAAATATTATAAATGCGTTAGCACCTCGTTTAAAAGAAAAAATTTAAAATATGACAATGACAACTTACTAACTTTGGAAACTATTTCTTAAACTCTGCTGTGGGTATTTTTATCGTATTGTTTCTAAATTTGAATTAAAAATGACCGAAAGTGTGACATAGTATGTGTAATTTTCATTTTATCCTTTTTAGTGAAATGTTGTACATACGACATGTGTGTGTTGTTCACCGGCAACGAGTACTGACATCATTGTCATATGGAATGTACAGTACTGTATAGGGGATATACACATCACTGAAATAACCACTGTACTGAAATATTTTTTCTGTACATTACTGTATGTATAGACATTACTGAAATAATAATGAATCCGGCATTTTATAAAGTTTATCTTTTTTAAATGGTTTTTTAATAAAACGTTGTAAAAGATAAACATTGTTTTTTTACTTTTCTTTTGAAAAAGAAACGTTTATCTTTTGAAAAAACAGAAAGTTCAGAACAGGTTAGCTTTTAAAGTTAATCTATAATAATAACATGGTAATAATAATAAAAATATATATCTGGATATAATTAAGCAATTTCTATTCTATTTTCACCAAATGGATGCCCTCGAACCGCGCAAAATACTTGATTTTTTAAAGAAGAACACATTTAATAATTTCGCCCATATTCCAAATGTACCAGAAGTCAGCGTTATGTTTTAAAGTTAATTCGTGCCCGCCTTCGCTTTGAAGAAACTTCAAGAAACTGACTATACAATCCAATGTATCCCAAAGATATTTATCGACACGTACCTCCTTCAGAAATGTTTTCTGAGTAACTTTTTCCAAATCCATCTATTCCTTGGTTGTTATCTGTTCAAAAGAAAATTTGTTTATTGAAAATATTTCGAACAACCCAAGTACATTCCAATGTATCCCAAAGCTATTGATCGACACATACTTCCTGAAGAATTGTTTTATGAATTCATTATTCTCCGAAATCCCTCCATTCCTTGGTCGTATCAATATCGTTCTTTCATCGTCGGCCTGTTATTCAATTTTCTTCCCCTATACATCATCACATTCGTTCAGAGCAAGTTTGTTTCTTCATAATGGACAAAGACGACTTCATGCATTATATTGGCATCCCAGAAAGCCCACCGACATATTCAGAAGCAGAAAATGAAATAAAATAACTACGTCATTCCAGGGATGTCTAACTATTCGTTGGCCAACGCGTTCCCAAAAATACAATGCGTGCGAATAATTCTTCCATCAAAGCACTATGTATGTATATTGTAGACACTGAATGCATTGAAGATAAGCGATTTCGAACGACTCCACACCTCCGTGCATACACCTTCGGCGATCCTGAAGAAGGACAACTTGAAAAAGTATATTGAAACAAGAAATGTTTTAGTCAGAAATGTAAAGAATGGAAGTTTGGAAACTGGTTATAGCAAATGGACTGAAGAAGAATTAAAAAGAGTGAACTTTTATCTCATTGAGTTCGTTGAAAATTATCGGACCACAACATGTGATGAAGAGAAACCATCAACTATGAACGGATATTTACTTGGTGTTCAACGTTTTTCAAGTGATTGGGGTTATAAATTTAAAACATTGGAGGGGCCGGTATTCGCGTGTCCACGAGAAAGATTATTGATGGTAGTTGATAATATATTTAGCTTGCAACAGGCGGAAGGAAATCATGTGGAAAGTCACAAAGTCCTTTCTAAGGAAGACCTAAAAAAACTGTACCAATCCAAGAGTTTACCACCAGACAATCCTCAAGAATTTCAAGCAAGACTCATTTTCAAAACTGAATTGGCAACTGCATTGAGTTATACAGCTCTTGTGGAACTGAAGGTAAGCCAATTTACACATAACAATTTATGGAGAGAGAAGTTTTAGAAAATTAGATCAGAAATTGGCACAGAGTTGGGGTATCCAAAACGAAGCCCGATGAATGGGAATCAGTTAGAGATAAGGCAACAGAGGTCTGTATTTCGGACAGGGGTACTGGTGAAGGAATTCTTACTATTTACAAGGATATTAATATATATATATGGAAGTAAGAAAACTGATGGACACACCAACAGACAGATTCTTT
Organism: Odonthalia washingtoniensis; assembly: GCA_032358235.1. Taxonomy (NCBI): domain Eukaryota; phylum Rhodophyta; class Florideophyceae; order Ceramiales; family Rhodomelaceae; genus Odonthalia; species Odonthalia washingtoniensis. The sequence continues at coordinate 10,468 of JAULBU010031365.1, forward strand.
CTGGGAACAAACCATAATGGAAGGACATTGGATACATTTTTTAAAAGGCAAAACTTAGGTTGAAATAAGTTAAGTTCAATTTTTTCTGATATATGTCGTGTGAAAGGGATTAGGGGAGATAGAACAAAGAATGGGATGGTTTGTCACAAAATACGCGGTTCTATTCTATGGATATCATTTCAAAAATCTTGAACCAGCAGTACAAAAAAATATCCTATTTGCCAATAAATTATTTACGAAAATAGCATATCCCCGGGTTCAGTTTCGATTAAAATTTTTAAAATAAAATAATAGATTTTAATTGGAAGATTATCCGGAACTAAACTGCATTTGTAAATGCAGTTTAGTTTCAATTATTCTCAATTAAAATTTATTAAAATTTATTTTTTTGCGTAAACATTTACCAATTTTTATCAGTACTGTTCTATAACATTTTTAGTGCCACTACAAATATACAAAAGATTTACGCTGGGTTGCACGCACTTGGTACAATACTGTATACTCATTACGAGGGAATACGTTGGTGTGCCAACTCATGAATAGGAGGCGCTTCAAACCCTGAGTCAGTGCGATACTTTTTGGTTTGAGATGGAAGTAACATTTTTACTATTTTTAAGTGATAGTAAAACTATAACTTCCATCTCAAACCAAAAAGTAACATCAAAATTTAGTATCATACAAAAATTATTATCATAATAATTATTTACAGTTATGTTTCCCTAATCATAATCTGTTCAGAAGAAATCTGATCTCTATCTGGTTCTGATAGGCCCTGGTTCTGATACGGCCTTCCTGCAGAAATGGCTGTAAACTTGCTCTTTATTACAGTTATGTCTGCACATATGCGATATATAGACTATGCTTACAGTTATGTCACGCACATGTGCCATATATAACTGTATGACCTACCTTGATGTCAAGCCTATCCCGTGGACAAGAGTCATCCGTACATTCCAAGGTAATAAAAATGGGTCTTATGGATTTCTCAAATGGTCCTCGACGTCTTTCACAAACAACGTACTGTGTATACAAAATGAAAATGTATTATTAAAAGTACTAATTAAGAGTCTTTGGCATGAGAGTTATTTTTTCGTTTACTCTCGGTTTTTCGTACACGTGGTCTAAAAAGTAAAAGAAGTGAATTTAGATGAAGCTAATTTGGGTAAAGGGAGAAATTTTAATGGTTACAGGTGTCAGTAACAGGTAGAAAAGTAATGAATCCAACTGGGAGTAATGCTATAGGATGAATCATTGGTTAGAAAAAATGGACGTGTGCCTGAGTAGAGTTCTTGATGATCTCTACTGCGACACACGTACAAGCTCTGAAATTCAACAGTTCAACACACATTTTATCAAATGCATGAGGCAGAAACAACTCTCCCTCCGAAAATGAAGGAAGAAGTACCGCAAGAAAATGGATGTTGCTATTGTCGCATCCGTTGTCTGTGGAAAGGACGAACTAGAGTTGTATTACTTCAGAAAGGCGAAAAGAATAAGCGAAGAAATCGGATTATTTTGTAAAGAAAGAGAAATCAAGCACTTTGGTGAAGCGGACCCGGCGCTTCTTTGAGATGGTTGGTTCCATAGTGCTTTTATGGTAATATGTTACCCCTCCCGTCCGAAGAATTCCAACAGAAAAGGATGGGAGGGATATTATTTGAGGCGTATAGTTCGGTTGGTGAAGATGCCATTGGCGTTTGTGAAGATTAAATTATCACTAGAAGTGAAGAATGGTCTAATGTATTTCTGGTCGTGCTGGTCCCGTCATCCTCTTGTGTTTTCGGATACCCGTGATCCTGCATTGCTACAGTCCGGTCTTGAAGACGGATGGAAAGGGAGGGACTAAAGAGATTGAATTTGTTGTTGGCATTTTTTTGGATTTAGAAGCTCTTTTAGGTAGACGAACAGGTCTTTTTGTTCCGATTTTGGTTACAAGTACGTGTTTTCGTGCGCATTTCGCATTACCGTTTCTTTTTGGTTTGGCAGTCAACCCTCGACATTACAAAATTAAAAATAAATCTTTTTGGTTTTTCCTGTCTTTCTCATTTTCTTAAAAAATATTGATTCTTCTTTATTTTTTGAGGGTACTGTATACGAAATGCACTTCGCATACACCGAAAGTAAGAGTCAAAACGTCTTGATTGTTTTTCGTTTACTCCGGCTACGCAGTTGTTTTTAGACAAGTGTACGAAAAATAAGAGTAAGACGTGAAAATTCACCCATGCCAAAGTCCTCTATTATCATAAATATATGTACTTCAAAGTAGATCATAATAATAATTCCTTTATATTTATAATATTATTGTCTGTCACACTAATAGACTTTCACATACCTCTCTTTTTTAATAAAAATTCTTTTCTGAAATTTCCGTTTCAGACAGATGCTGTATATTGATACAGAGATTTCCAGAAAAAAATTTAAATTATGAAACATCGAACAACTAACTATCCTTTTAGTGAGGATATCAGCGATGTTTATTCTGCCAGGAATCCACCTAATATCCCATAATACGAATATTGGAAACAATGTCGGTGGAGGTGTGAAGCGTTATAGAAATCAGAGTTACACATCCCCTAATAACGGAACGTTTTTCTCACAAGACATCGTGATTTCTTGTAGTAATCAACACTCCTTGCACAAATAGCTTCCAACTCTGTAGTATTACTATTTTGACGATATGACTATCTCACTTCTCCTTATTGTAATTGTACATTTTCCATACACACATCTCCTTTTTCTTCGCCACATTACCTATCAGACTGACATGGCCTGAAAATTCTAAGAATCGTGATCTTTATTGGGATAGCTTCACAGCAAATTATTCCCCCATTTTCCTCCTTTCATTCTCGCAAGGTAAAAATATCAGGCGTTGGTCAGTCCCACGCTTGAACACTTTTCTCATTCGGTTGCATTGCTACATTTACAGTTAGCTTAAGTACACTCATCAAGGCACAAACCGAAGAAAGAGACTTTCTTATAACGAAAAGTATTTCTTTACATTATGATTACATAAATGTTCTGTCAAATTCAACGAAAGTCTGGTTTCTCTCAAGTCCCCTACCCTGTAATACAAAACAAAATTATGGAAGACACATAAGCCCATTTTCTGTGACATTGTGATCTAGAAAATTCCTGAATAATTATAATTCACCAATACAGTAAATTATGTCAACGTGTGATGGACACTGTGTACTGTATGGTTGAACTTAGAAGCTTTCGAAGTTTCTATGAGGTGATTCTGGATCAATTAGAACATTCTATTTGATCTAGAATGTATTATATTTTTCGTTTCAGTAATTATTGAGTAATATTGAGTAATATTTGATTTTAAGACTATTAGAGGCTATGATAAAGGCTATAAAAGGAGGGGAACTGAGATGATACTTCAACCCAGAAGGTCTCAGAACCAGCCATCAACTAAGTAAAACGAGTTAGATAAATGTTCAACTACTGTTACAAACGACTACCGCTCGAAATGAATCATTCTGTTTCACTGGTAGCATCGATCTGTCGAGTCTACCGTCGTTTTCGTCTTTCGTTTCGACGTTTTTAGGGATGACTGGCTCACTAACTGTCTTGTTTTAAGTTGGGTTATAGTTATCGTGTACACGTGTTTGGTCGGTTCAAGTTCTTGTGGTGATTCTTATGGTTTGGACTCTATTGAAAGGTTCATTACTCCACTCGTTTCGCGTCATCCCCATTTGCGTGGACATAAACATCTTTGTGACGGCCAGAACAGGGTAGTGGTGCGTGATCTCAGAGCATGCCGGTTCGTTATTGGCCTAGGCGAGGCTGATAACGAACGGCTATTTTCGCAATACGACCCATCAAGCGGAAGGTTCACTCAGGCTTTCGGAAGAACACGTATACATGGCCCTATTGGGACGAGTTTTGTTTTTTGTAGGCTAGGAAATTAAGGGAAAAGGAACTGAGCAAGAACAAAGAATTAGTATTTTGAATAATAACAAGTTCAAGAGATATTATGAAGATGGCATCAATCAAACAAAATAAGCCTGAGCCTTTTCTGGGCGTCGTGATGCATTGACCGTTAATACTTGGCTGCATGAAACCGAGACGTATCCGAATCCTATACAATTGAATAATCGGCAAGTCGTGTTGGATGAGAATGCGAAGATAGAATTTGAAAGTACTTTGGTAAAGGGAAATGATGTAAATTGGTGGTATATGATGGTTCAGTCAGGAGCTGCTCCGGGACAATGGAATTCCTTCAAGGAAGCCGTGAGATTTTAGTTCGTTCCGCAAGATAGTGTTCGTAGATCTCGTGACAAGCTAAGATCGTTGGTTCAAAGGACAAGTTTTGTGAGCTACCTGAACGATTTCCGCAACATTGTAATTGGAATTCATACCATGAGTGAAGACGAGAAACTGGACAAATTTTGTGCAGGTCTTAAAACTCAAGTTCAATTAGAGGTTTTGAAAGCTGGTCCAAAGACCGTCGAGGCAGCCACTCGCATTGCACTTAATGTTGATAGTGCTATGTTTAAAACTGGATTGATCACCTCAGAAAACTCAGACTTGTATATGTCTGCTCCTCCAGTAATGGATATCGGAAACGTTGAAAGAGATCCTCACTATCCTGGAAAAGTATTCAAATAGAAGCGCAAAGGTCGTTCAGGAAATGGTCAGAGAGGAGAGGATGGGTTTAGCAAAAATTGCCTGTTTTGAATGCCATAAGCCTGGTTGCAGACCTTATAAGCATAGGGAACGGAAAGTAACACAGAACAACACCGAAATGAAGAATGTTGGGACCTCTGGTTCAGAGTCGGAAAACTGAGTGGCCCGCCGAAAATAAATAATGGCACTCAGGTTGGACCATTGAAGAGTGCACGTGCCTAGTGTCGTCAACAAATTGAATCGAATACCATCGTTCATAAGCATTATGCACGCATCCCTATTGGTGACGCTATACCAATAGAGCCTCTTTCAGTATTCTCAGGGACGCCTAATGACATTCCAGTTCAAATATTGAATGATGATGAATGTAACATAAACGTGGTATCTCAAAGACTAGTTGATCGTAATAGGCACTGCTTTGAACCTGTGAAGAGAAAATGTGTTGTACAACATTCAATGGAATGATCCACAGAAGCATCTACGAAAGTAATTCTCCATGGTAAATTGAAAATTGGAAGCCATACCTACACGTAAAATTGGTTTGTTGCCCGTTGTAGGTATGAAGTTCTCTTGTGGATGCCCTGGAATGTGGCCAAAGATCCAGTGATTGGTTACAATAAGAGGATCTTGAGCTTGAAAGATGAAGTAATTTCAGTGGATTCGAAGCACGAAAGAAGTCCATGTGAGAAAGCTGTTGAGATTACGAACCTTAGTGTAAAAAGGTCCCGTAAATTATTACGAAGAAAACCGTCGTCCGACTTGCAAATGTGTCAGGTGATTATGAGAGGTCAGGTGGATAATGTGAAAGATGCGAAGCAAAGAAAGCCAGATTTGAGACTTAACCTTAATTTGAAGAAATTAAAGTCTGTCTTCAAATCTGAGTTATCAGGTGGCTTACCACCGAAGAGGTTTGTAGATCATAAGATCGAAGTTGAAGAAGAATCAAAACCTGCACATAGATAATTGTATCAATTGTCACTGGCAGATAAAAGGCTGCAAAAGAGTATATTGAGGACTTGTTAAAGAAAAGAAAAGAAAGATCAGAAGAAGCAAATTGGCGTATAGTGCACCTTTTTTCTTTGTGAAAGAGAAAGAAAATCTGAGAGGCGTCGTCGACTATAGAGTCCTCAACAAGATCACGAAAAGGAACAATGCGCCAATTCCAAGGTCTGATCAGATGTTTGATCGTGTTGGTGGAGCCAAGGTCTTTTCAAAAATTGACTTGAAAACTGGATTTCATCAAAATCGTATGAAACCAGAGGATGTTGAAAAGACTGCTTTCAACACCAAGTACGGACAGTTTGAATATCTCGTAATGCCAA